>PTRB01000060.1:0-151910 GCA_025094155.1 Lichtheimia hyalospora FSU 10163
TAAAATACCGATTCCTGTTCCCAAGTCGAATGAAAATGCATCGTGAATTGGATATATTCCTCGGCATGATCGACGAGATTATTGCTCACAAACGTCAAATCCTTAACAGTCAGCAATCCAAAGTACCAGAATCAGAACGCGATCTTCTCACACTAATGATTGAAGCAGAGAATAGTGGAGAAGGTAGCATGACAAACAAGGAGCTCAGAGTAAGTTTCTTAGATCATTATGCATGTGCGACATTACTTACTCATATTGTTCTTACAGAGCAATTTGTGTCTCTTTTTCCTTGCTGGACATGACACCACAGCAAATGCTTTAGCTTTTGCAGTATATCATTTGGCCATGCATCCAGTAAGATCTGCAAACTCATGTATGAACCATACACATGTACTGACATTGCTCTTGTAAAGGATATCCAACGTAAAGCACGAGAAGAAGCAATCAAGATACTGGGAGATGAACCAGAAGATGTTTTGCCTACACTTGAACAAACGCGCGAATTCAAATATATCAATATGATTATCAAGGAGGTAAAATGATGATAATGGGAGTCATAAGTTGCTTGTGTGCCTGAAAGTATGTTTCCATTCTAACAAGCATTGTAGACACTGCGTATTACTCCCCCAATAACAACCGTGATGTCGCGTGAAACTCGAGAAGATACTGAATTGCAAGGTCAATTTATTCCAAAAGGCACAAGAATGAGTCTTGACATTTATGATCTGCATCACAATCCAACTGTGTGGAATGACCCTGACACATTTAAACCCCAGCGGTTTGAACCAGGCGGTGAAGCAGAAAGACTTGCAGGATCCGGTATGACATGGATCCCATTCTCTAACGGACAAAGGCAATGCTTAGGAATGAATTTCTCGTTGGCAGAGCAGCGAGTATTCTTGCCCATGTTGTGTAAGTGAACAATAATGAGTAGTTGAGCAGCAACATATCTGATCGCCTTTTTTTTTTCTGGCACCATATACATAGTAAGAAAGTATGAATGGCGTCTACCCAAAGATTCGATTCACAAAGAAAAGATTCAAACCCGCGGTCTTGGTATCATACAACCCATTGATCTTTTTGTTACTTTCAACAAACGATATTGATTAAAACAAATCGGCTTTTTGATATGCCGAATGATCTCGTGTCACATCAATTATACTACACGAGATGACCCTTTTATTGTTTGTCATGCTTGCATTGTTGTGTGTGGAAGAAGATGCATAATGTGTCAGTGATCATATCTACTATTACAAGTGATGGTTAAATCTCCTTGAATATGACGATTCAATCAAGGTGGATATTTCACTTGTGTTATATCGATGGATGATGTCTCCTTTTCACATGTTCAAGAGTAGTGATGGAAAGCTGTTTTCCTTGCAGATGGTGCAAGTCTCGTTTAAGGCCCGCTTTAATCCCATTCTCCACGAGCTGCTCCTATTTCCAGTCCTAACAGCCGATACTTTCTCTTTTTCTTTCCCTTTTCAATACTCAGCCAACTGCTTCTGGTACGATTGAACTTTTATTGTGATTGTCGTACCCATTCATCTCAATGGTTACTTTCTAGGATCTGAATGCAAACGATAAAGTGTGTCGTGGTCGGCGATGGTGCCGTCGGTAAAGTATGTGAAACATTATCTTAAAAGAGTGAGTGCTTGTAACTAACAGAGCATCGGATCATTGTTTGTCTAGACTTGTCTCTTGATATCATATACCACCAACAAATTCCCTTCCGAATATGTTCCTACTGTAAGTACAATATAATGAAATACATGCTCTGTATATTAATTTATGATATCAATAGGTTTTTGATAACTATGCAGTGACAGTGATGATTGGTGAGTGTACAAATCATCATTGAGTAATAGGAATTGACATTTCAAGCTAGGTGATGAGCCATATACACTTGGTCTTTTCGATACAGCAGGTATTACAACAACTAAAGAATGATATAATTGACACATGAAACTAAGCGACTACATGAATAATTAGGTCAAGAGGATTATGATCGATTGAGACCCCTTTCTTATCCACAAACGGATGTATTTCTCGTGTGCTTCTCGGTGACATCTCCAGCATCATTTGAAAATGTCAAGGAAAAATGGTTCCCTGAAGTTCATCATCATTGCCCTGGTGTTCCTTGTTTGATTGTTGGTACCCAAGTTGATTTACGTGATGATCCTAATGTGGCAGAAAAACTCGCACGGCAGAAACAACGACCTATCAGCTTTGACGCAGGTGAACGATTAGCAAGAGAATTGGGTGCTGTCAAATATGTTGAATGTTCTGCTTTGACACAGAAGGGATTGAAGAATGTTTTCGATGAAGCTATTGTTGCTGCTCTAGAGCCACCCATCAAGAAAAAGTCAAAAAAGTGCCTTATTTTGTAGATGGATTCCATTCCTCTTATCATCTCTCTCTCAAACACCCATACATATCCCGCACACCACACATAGCAACATTCCAGCACTCTGTACTCTACCGAATCTTTAATCTTCTTTTCGTTTACCCTTTATCTTATTTGAATGAAAACGAGGCACATGATGGTCAGCGCTTGCTCATCTGATAATGTATTTATTGATTATAAGAAGAGCTGGGGGATAGTTTGTATAAAAGTGTTTGTGGTAATATAGATGTGTCGTCGACATAACAATAAGTTGGGGTGGGGGTTACAAAAAGTATTGACTGCCTGGTCCGGTCGGTACAGCATCATTGTCAAAGGATTGAATGTCATTTTCCAAGAATATCCGGTAATCGCTTTCTACGATCGTATCCCGATCATCTGGCACTTTGAGAATAGACGCTTTGTTGCCACAACGATAACAATAATTGGGTGCTGACCAAAGTGTCACTAGGTTCTTGTCCGCGAAAGGATAATTGTAACCTTCATCCACCAATTGATGACTCCTCACAATCAAGCTAACATCATTGTTGTGACAAAACTAATGTTGGATCATCCTGTTAATACGCACATCCAATGTATTATCGGCATACTCCTTACAGCGTTAGTAGGTAAATGACCAAATAAGAAACCGCCACCTCTAGGACTGATTGCCCACGAATCTACTTGAGCTTCGGGATCTGACCATAATAGATCTACCATGGAACATACATACATGTGTGAATTCTTTTTCGTCATTTCAGTTAATCTTACTTACCACACGTTCCACCGGTCTGTGGCAGTTCTTGCATTCGGAATAGTGTACTATACATTGAATATCGTTATTATTAGTCATACTAGAAATGATGATATCTTACCGGATAGAATCGATTGAAGGTAATTCAGGAGAAAGACCACCATGAACGCAAAAGATGTTGCCATCCACCAACTATGCCAAATTAGTTTCATTATTGCATAATTGGATGATCCCACTTACAGCAGCCAAAGGTAGGTAATCAAATACTGTGCAACACCATTCCCAAACCTTGGAGCTCTGATACTTTGCAAGACACTCATCTATGAAATATACTCGGTCACTTTATATCCCTATACTTGAATCCCATTCCACTTACCATAGAAGCCATATACGCGTGTCACATTACGACTTTCATGGTTTCCTCGTGTCAATGTGATGCGATCCGGATATCTTTTTGGATTTCAATAAGTATGTGCACTGATAAACTCCTCCTTGATAGTTTCATCCTTACTTGACTTTGAGTAAAAGTAGCAATGTCAGGGTTTCCAATGAATAACGTCCTCGATCAACGAAATCACCCTATCCATACAATATCCACGTTAATGATGATAAGCATGGGCCCATCCCTGTCACGCACGCGACCTTGTATTACCATGAATATATATGAAGTCTCTGGTAGGTCGCCTCCCACTTCAAAGAGTTTCAGAAGATCATAAAACTGCCCATGGATATCACCACACAATGTGACTGGAGCTCGAACAGGTACAACGGTCGATTCTTCAGCAAGTATTTCTTTGAGCTGCAGTAAAAAAAGAAGCAAAGGACGTCATTCAGCGGGTTGGAGGATCGAGAAACTTGTATAAAAGTGAACCTGCCTTGTTGCATAACTGACGCATGTCATTCTCGGCAAGGTACTTGCATGCCTTGATGGATTCGATGCAGGCGTCCACGTCCATTCTACCGTTAATGTGAAAAGAGAAAAGAGGAAAAGAAAGGTAACGTGTGGGTTGCGTGTGTGTGTGTGGGTGAGGTGAAAGAGAGGGAAAGATACAAAGAGGACAACACTAAACCACCACACTATGCCTTTGTCTACCACCTCCGCCTTTATACTTTAAACGACGTAATCCCAATGAGCAGCGAGATCAACTGCATTGCCCTGATTGGCAAACAGGTAACCACAAAGTGTTTCCTTGGTATACACTTTTACAAACACTCATACTTTGGATATACTTTAGAACAACCCCCTTTACATCAAGAACTTTAGTAACACTCATCCCGACCTGAAATACCATTACATTGCACACACCTCTATTGATGTGATTGAAGAACGCGGTATGATAAGCAAAGTATATCTTATAATGCTCTCTAACGTGCTGTTACTGATAGTTGCCAGTGGGCCAAAGAACTTGGACTCTTATCTTGGGCTGTTATACGCGATGGAGGATTTAGCAGTGTAGGTTTCATTGGTTGTATATGAATAATAGTGAACTGATGATGATGGCCAAAGATATGGATACATTACAAATACGCGTGTCAAGTTTATTGTGGTGGTATCAGTGACGGATGGTATCATACGAGATGCCGAGATGAAGACGGTAAGTATGCTTGTTTTCTGCATATAATTCGGGAACTCTCATTTGCTTGTTTTAGATCTTCAAGAAAATCCATGCAGCATATCTCTCTCAAGTATGTAATCCGTTTTATAATCTCGATTCACAAAAGTCACTTGGTGGTAAAGCATTTGTACGTGCCATTGATACTATCGGTGCTCATGCAAGGGTGACTCTGGATATCTAGCTTTTACATCCTTGTACTACACACACGCACACACACTCCCCTTATGCATCATTCATTATTCCCTGACTTGGTCGCAATTGTATTTCATTGTTTTCGATACACATTTGTTATGAATGCTTTGTTGGAGAATCAAGGTCATGTGATCCATAGATTGAATAGAGTGACATAAAGTCAAATCGTATAAGTCGAGAGGAATGCACTGATGATACTAGCTAGACAACTTGCACTAATCAATGTATTATCTTTTTTGATTTAAACGATACGGGCGTTCAATACTACAACAACAAATCACTGATATTGGGCCTTTTATCCTTATTGGGCAGCGACGGGTAATGTGTTCTTCACCTCTCTTCCTTCCGCGCCACTATGCAGTCGACGGCACAGCTTCAACAATCGTTTGTATCGGCTGTCCTGGATGATCGACAACTGAATGAGCTCTTGAAAGATAATGACTACAGCGTGGAGAAACTAGCGACACTCCTGCAAGGTGTTGAACAATCGAGCAACGTACTTGAACAACAGCTCTTTCAGATTGTACGCGGCAATTTGGATACATTCATCTCGTCCTATACACGACACAATGAACTCCATGACCAACTCATCAAACTTGCTGCTCAATACACTTCGACTGTCGACCAAAGGGTGGATGACAGTATAATGACAGACGCGTTGAAGAAATATGAGGATGCGTGTCAACAAACATCGACGAATCAACTAGAAACAGCAGTGTTGCGTACAGTACAAGAACTGGTAGCACAAGGCGATAGGGTGGAAGAGAAGCTTAATAGTTCAGCTCTTGTTGAAGCAACGGATAGCTTGATTGCATTTGAAACAGCATTGGAAAAAGTCAAGGAAACAAAACCGCATGATTTAGATTGGAGCACATTGAATGTATTCGGTTTATTGCAGACACGAAGGGATCATTTGTATAAGAGATTGATGGACATTCTAGAAACATCATTGGAAAATGCGATCCAATACAATGAAACAGAGCACACAATGCGGATTATGCAACGACCTACGGTTTTGTTTGAGTGTTTCCGACAGCTCGAAATGCTTCCAGCTCAATTGGCGGGCGTTAAGCGTGGAATCTATAAACATTTGGTGACACCATTCTTCAATCACTGCACAACAGCTCGATTTGACATCCATGACAATGAATTAAGATTGTTGACAATACACGATGATGCTGGTGATGCATGCGATATGATGACTCAGTTGACGACATTACTGGAGTTCTTATCAACACATTTACTCGACACTGATCATGACATTCGACGTTTATTTGGCAACCTGATATTGCCAGAAATGTTGAAGCTTCTCATTGATAAAGGCTTATCAGCAGCTGTACCTTCATCGGCTGCAGAACTTCATGATTTCGATCGTGTGGCAGAAGAAGCAACTCTCTTTGAACAACGATGTGTATCAGATTATGGATTACTGACACCAGATCAGCAACCTGGATTGGTGAAACAATATGTGGATAATATCGATATGCATTTCGCAACAAAACGCAGTGAAAAGGTGCTTTTAGAAGGACGTAAAGTGATGCTACGACGGCTTTATGATGTGGAGGATATGGGATCACAAGGACGAGATCACTATCAGATTACGCAAACACCCAAACTTCTTTCTCTCTTATTGATTGATGTTATGAAGGAAGCACAACAATTGGATTCCACTCATCCTGTATCAACTCGCAAATTACACGCTGCTGTTTCCGATTTATTGGATCTATTCCGAGCCATTATGCCTTGCTATCATCGGAATCACTACTTGTCACATCCTGCTGCTGCACTTGTTTTTCGGAACGATTGCTTTTGGCTTGCCAATGATTTACGAACGCACTTTACTGAAGAAAAGATGTTTCAAGATGCGGCGACACGATTGGAATCTCTTGGCAAGTCCTGGTATGAAGTAGTATTAGCACAACGCATCCAAGTATTGCACGCCATTCTCGACAAGACACAAGGTTTTGCCATGATTGCAGATAATCGACAACGACAACAAGAATGTGAAGAAGCCATTGAACGTGCAGTTTATCAAGTGACCCAGATTGCTCCTGCTGTGCGTGGTGTTGTCGATGAGTCATTGTACATGAAACTGATGAGCAGCATTGTTGACAGCGTATTATCTCGATTGATTGGGGATGTTGAACATATACATGATATTGGTGCCGAAGATTCACATTTAATTGCAGTCAGCTTCAATAGCGTGCTCAAGTTGGTGGATGTATTCGATGGATACGAAGGTCAACCTGCTACCGAACCACTGGTAGCTACCTTAGTACCTAGTTGGGGCAAGTTTTGGCTTGTCAAGGATCTACTGGAAATGGGATTACGTGATATCATGGCCAAGTTTCGAAGTGGCGAACTTTTTATGTTTGAGAAATCAGAACTTGTTGGTCTCATTTGTGCACTCTTTGCTGATACCGATTTACGCAGCAGCATGATTCGTGAGATACAATCAGCGGAATCCATGAGCAACCCATCACCTATCACGACAACACCAAGTCATCACACTAATATCAACGTGCAACACAACCCAGCAACCAGTACTCGACCTATGACATGGGCACCTGAAGAAGATGAGGATGTGGATATGAGTGGATGGGATGATCCAAATGATGACAGCATTCATGCAATCGACCCTTCTTCACACGTTGGCAACCGCCTTTCAATACATGCACAAGATGATCACACCGATATGAGTGGTTGGGACGATCCAGAAGAAACACTATCTTCAACACAGCAGCAGCAGCAGCAATCCAACCTGACATCATCTTCAAGTCTTTCGATGGAACCTGAGGATGATCACGTGGATATGAGTGGATGGGATGATCCTGACGATGTATTAGAGATACCACCTTATGAAGAAACCAGGCCCGTGAAATCAAGCAAGACAACACCGACATCCATCATTTCACCCAAGATTGAAGAAGATGATATGAGTGGATGGGATGATCCTGATGATAAGATAGAAATACCCCATCATGACCCACAACCCCAGACAAAACCCGTCGAGAGCAAGAAAATGTCTATATTACCCAAAGATACAGAAGATGAAGATTGGAGTGGATGGGATGATTAATTGAATAAAAAGTAAATATTAGAGTGTGTACTGGAATGAATGAATGGATCATGGGATCTACTACAAAGCTCATCTGAGAAAGTGACCCTGCATTTTGCATAATCATCTTTCTTCCTTTAATTTTCACACACACCACCACCACCTTATGGAAGCACAAGAGCCATTGCTTGATTCACCACGGGAATCTACTGAACACCATCGCCATGCTGAACAAATTGAACATATGGAGCCTTTGGCTGTTGGAGGCAAGTACTCATTCACGACGTATTCCATCTTGAAACTAATGGCACTTGCACAGATCAGCGACTCCAACGCAGAATTGGTTGGGTAACCGGTGCAGCTGTCAATATCAGTTACATGATTGGATCAGGCATATTTGTTGGGCCTTCATTTACTATGAAGCTCGTGGGATCAGGTCTTATGAATGTCTTTATCTGGTTCCTGGGAGGTGTTCTTTCCATGGCGGGTGCCTGGACATTTGCAGAGTTGGGTACGATGGTAAGGACTTGTTCAGCGAAAAAAAAAAAAAAAACATCATATGCTGATGCATCTCTTTAGCTGCCTAGAAGGTAATGACCATTATTAGACTTGGAACAAGGAAAAGTAACGGATAGTGATACGCTAGTGGTGGTGAAGTAGGCTACCTCGAGTATATCTATCGAAGACCAAAATACCTTTTGGCGTTCCTGTTTACCATGTGGAGCCTTAGCAACAGAGCGAGTGGTGTCTCATCTCAAGGCACGGTTTTTGGATCCTACATGAATTATGCATTCTTTGGCTCGGAATACAAGTCGGATTGGATGGAACGTGGTTGGTCAGGTGAGTGTTCTTCTGTATACTACACTGGATGGCTCATATGAAACTTATGCATGTACATAGTGGCATGTGCTACCATACTCACCTTGGTGAACATTCTTTCGAGCAAGGTAAGTGTCCATGGTAATGGTATGGTGGATGTTCCTGATTTTTGTTCCTTAGGCTTCACTACGTGTAATGACATGTTTGACAGTGGTCAAATTGGCTATTCTCGGTCTTGTTCTCTTTGTCGGTGTTTTATCAGCAATGGGATTCTTACCAGGGGATGCGGACATGGGATCTGCTTTATCATTTCAAGGCACAGCTACCAGCATTGCACCCTATGCATCAGCCATTTATTATGTAAGCAGAACTGGGTTGTAAACAACACTGATGTTGCAAAGGCTTATAAGTGCAGAACATAGGTGCAAAGCAGCTATAGTGGATGGCAGAATTTAAACTACATCATGGATGAAGTCAAGGTTGGAAATTGTTTATGATAATGGCTTGATTGATGCAAAAAGTTGATTCATAATGAATCTAGGATCCGATCAAGAGTCTTCCCAAAGCACTTGCTGCATCCTTATTATCCACCACTGTTTTATATGTGCTCACCAACATTGCCTATCTCGTGGTTCTCGGTCAAGGCGTAATGGAAACAAACATGATTGTAGCTGCTGCCTTGTATGTAATTTATCTATTATACTACACTCGTTCCATTCCATGTCTAACAGCGATTCTATTAGCTTTACAAAGTCTCTTGGAGAGAATTTCGCATCCACCGTACTGCCTATATTCATTGGACTCAGTTCATTTGGATCAGGGGCAGCGATGAACTTTTCAGCAGGAAGATTGATTATGGAAGCAAGTCGAGCTGGTCTTTTTCCTTTCGGTCGTACTTTCGGACACGTTGATCCACGTGTACAAAGTCCTGTCAATGCCTACTTGCTTCAATACGCTTTGACTATTCTCTATACTCTTATCATGCCTCGAGGAGCAGTATATCAATTCTATATTG
The DNA here is from genome assembly GCA_025094155.1 of Lichtheimia hyalospora FSU 10163. Classification (NCBI taxonomy): domain Eukaryota; kingdom Fungi; phylum Mucoromycota; class Mucoromycetes; order Mucorales; family Lichtheimiaceae; genus Lichtheimia; species Lichtheimia hyalospora. The sequence goes on from PTRB01000060.1 coordinate 9,838, forward strand.
CATTCACTGGATATCCACACTACGTAAGGCTCGACAAGAAACACATGATCTGTATCAAACTCATTGTATCCTTTTATTTTTTAAAGGCATTCTATTTCCTGACGGTTGTTGGCGTATTGGTTTTGAGGAAAAGAGAACCACACAATGCAAGACCTGTTGTTGCTCCTTATGGTATGTTCTTTTTTCCCAGCAATGCTAGATTGCTAATCATGAATATATAGCTTGTATTGCTGCGTTTCTTTGTTTCACCTTGTACGCTTTGCTCTTTGTCTACATTCCAGTGGACTCTCCACACTATCCTTATTGGGGTAAGTAACAACAAAGAGACATTTCTACCGTACTGACGATTCTTCAACCTTTATGCAACAAAGCCCCATACGTCACTGCCATATTCTACATGGTCGCTTGTAGTGGTCTTTGGGTAAGCTTGCTCTATATGTGATAAAGAAAGATAACCACTGACATTGTCATTTGATAGTACTACTTGATTATCGTGAAAGATACGCCTGGTAAATCGTACAATACCGAAATCCGGAAGCGAGGACAAGTGGCACTTGATGAGGAAGTCTTTGGTGAAGTGGAGACACTAGACGAGGAGCATGAACGCATACCCTAGATAGATCCATAATTACTGTTGTACTGCTTCATGCACTTATAAAAATGTTTTATATAATGCCCACTTTGAATGATAAATGCAATGTATCGATGCCAGGGCAAACGAGTACCTATGGTGTCATGTAAGTCGTCATTGCTTGATAACACATCGTAGTCAAGAAAGTATCAGTGTGACATTGTTCAAGTTGAGCGAAAAACAGATACATCCATTATAGTAAACAATCATGGTTCAAATGGCACCTTGATCACTAAAGTACAAGCATGGAGAAAGAGATATTGGATTATCTCAGGTACAACACCAACTTATAGTCTTACAAAGTACAAGCAGAACAATAAAAGAATGGGGTATGAGGAAAGAGAGTGTTTCATTGTTATTGTGTTTTCATTGTCATGGTTGCCATTATGCTACGTATTTAATCTTTTCAGTACAGGGTTTCAAGAAAGAGTAGTGCAAGTAACCAAAGGCGAGTAGTTGCTCCTAGCTTTCTGAATCGGAAAGATGAACTAGGAGACATTGCCTGTCAGTTTGGCCATGAATTGCTGCGACAACACCATTAAAACGTAGCGATATCAATATTCTTTGATTCATCATATTCCCACTTTATATGGTTTCTCTCATCAATGTGGCGTATTCGCTTAAAAGTAACTCATCCAACATAGTAGGAGGATATCGCATTGGATAACATGTATAAAACTTGTGTTCGGATATCTCTCTCTTACACACAGACGCGGCGATCGCTTCGTTTCCACAATCACGTTTTACACCATGAATGACACTCTTGTCGAAGCCATTATCAATTACAGCCAATTATGCAGTGAAGCAACGAAACCTGTGGTAGCAACATGGCGTTCTTACTTTATTGAACGATGCGCTCATTGGTGTGTCTACATTGAAACCGAGTTGCTTGCAATGCCGGACGTTCAAGCCGAAGCATGTCGACAAAAGGCGATCGAGCTGTCGTCAACAACGATTCCAGAGCTATCAACGCTTATGAATGCATTACGTTACTTTTGTGCTACACTTCTTGGGAATCCCTTCGTCAATAACGAGCTATATTGGATGGCCATGTCGACATACGAACTGTACAACCCTAATCTTGAACCGGAAAAGGCTCTTTTGGATGTGAGTTGTCAAGGCGATTGGGATCGTTGCTATGGATATTCATGTTTCATTGTAGGATGTTTCCGATGCAGTGTGTAAGCCAGCAACTCTCAATGTTTTGGATGCCATGTTGATGTGGTGAGTACAGCGTTTTCCATATCGACAGTAATGTGCTCACTAGCTACGATAGATTGATACATTCTTCGATCCACTTATCAGCTCATCTCTCATTAATGTGGATCAGATTCTGACCTTGTTCCCATTGGACACGTGATCATACCGATACAAGATGCCATTCAACACTCCAAGAGCCTTAGAAACGTAGAACTCGGGAATCAACTCACTATCACACAGTAGCCCTCATATTTTTTCAATATGCATAGATAGAATTATTAATCATCTCTATTATACCACATTGTAAAAACCAATGATAATATAATAATGGAAATACATCTGCAGCATGTTGGCAGTAATCTATAACAACCAAGGACTGCTCTGTGTCCCTTTTATAATAATGATCATGTACTGAAGCTGTAACGACATGGCGATCAGTTTGGATGATGCTGTATCTGATAGTCATTGGTATGATGATCTACAAGCAACCTTCGTTATGCATGATCTATATCACACTCTCCCAGTAGACGATGATGGTGAGATGATTGTTGGATATCGATAAGAGTGTAAATTATAAAGGTCAATTCTCATTCTCAAGATTGTAAAGAACACTACATTATTCACCATGGTGTTCACATAAACTTGGGTTGTGAGTATAAGGAATCAGGAGTATATGGGAATATGATAGACAACAACATCCCTTTCATATGTGAATCATGGTCGTGAGAGCTTTTGTGATTACCAAAAGAATCATCGGTTGAAATGCTGCATGAATTGGTAAAGTGGTGCAGCGGCAACAATAGGGTTATGAAATAGAGGAAAGAAAGAGAGGAAGCACTCATAGATGATGTACTTGTTTATAGTACTTGTTGTATAAAAAATGAGTTGGAGCATGCATTGACTCCCTACTTTGACCATGGTAGGTGGTGCCTATGGGTTGTGGCGAGGAATTTCGACAAATTCTCTTCCAGACCATAATTCATGCGAGTCTAAGCATGTGATGCAATAATAGATCAAAAATTTCAATTCTTATACTTGCAAGAGGTCAAGTGCTTTCCTTCTAGTTTTTAAACTCTATATACATACTCGGCCACAATATCAAGATACGCTGCGGTGAGCGCACGTGATTCTACAATCACAGATTCGCTCATTTCATATATTGTACACACCATTTCCATGTTGGGTTGGCCTGTCAATGCTGTATTCTCTTGTTACGAGTTCTTCTCGGTCCCGTTTGAGATAAGCTTCTTCACGGATGATAATCACATATGTATATCTGTAAGGAGAATAGATTTATGTATAGACATGCCTTGAATGCAGCAATAGCGCATGAGCCACATTCACACATCACACTTGGTGTCACGTTCATTTGATTTCTCATGTACTAGCCGATTTGTTCTCCCCAACAAAAGTCCAAAATGCACAGTTCATGTATGATGACACACTTTCTTTCATTCCTTTTCAACTTTCTCTCACAAACACACATACACACTCTCTATCTCTTTGATTGGAATGATATTTGAACTTGTATCCCGGTTACCGCACTTTCTCGCCGTTGTTGTCATAGCCCCTGTCTTATCCGCTATCCTATTTGACATTTCTTTGTATGCATATCGGCTAGCTTCAACATGGATCTTGCTTAAGAAAAGAAAACAACTCAAGCAAGAATGATCTCAGCCCCAAAGTACCATCCTTATTACCCCGTTCTATGTAAATATTATCTATATGTGTATCTTTTGTGACAGTATCATATCCAGTGTATTATCAAAAGTGGTATATCAGCAAGAGAAATATGTACAAGAGGATCAAGGGTGGGAGGGGGAAGGATGACAATATATGTGTGTGATCAAGCATGTGCATTGGGACGTTCATAAATCTCGCTCATTAAATCCCATTCTTTATCGACAGTAGGTGATGAATTGTTGCTTGTTGTAGTGGATGGCGTGATTGATTCTTGTGATAATGTCTCTTCCTCCTGCTCCTTTCCTTTGTTCTCAGTAACGTCTTGATTGATCGCATTGGATAATTGTTCTTCATCCACATGTGCATGTTGATTATCCTCCATGACGGGTTCTTGCATGATAGCATCGTGATGGATCTTGTTTTCCAAGTCTTTCAAGAAGCGATCGATACGACGATGAAAGCCCAATAATGTCAAGTGCAATAGTCGTACCATAGGTCTTGTGATAACACCTTTCTCAGTGATTGTAATGATAACATTGTCATCTTGCTTGTTCTCTGTAATATCAAATGTCCATGTACCGATAAACGTAGGCTTATGTTTCAGAGTGTTGCTGGCGGTGTTTGTGTTAGTGGTGGTGCTATCTTCCTCTGTCATGCGAGATAGAACTCGATATCCAGCTGCATCCACCACAGTAGTAATACGCTTGTTACGTTGGGTGTATTCAACAAAGACCACTTGTTGTTCTGCTACATTTTCTTCTCTAATACATTCTATACGGTCCAAACTAGGTTGCCATGAGGGATAGTCTTGAACATGAGTGAGAAGTGACCATAGCTTGTCAACCGTAGTATGCAAAGTCGCCGAACGAGAGACAGTGTGTTCCTCGGGAAGTAGTAGACCCACCACATAGATGAACAATGGCACAGAAGGAATCAGAATTAATAAAGTTGTCACAATGGCTGCAAAGATGGAAAACATGCTTGGGTGAAAAGGCTAAAGAAAGGGAAAAAGAAAAAGAGAAGCCTGCTGCGAGTTTGAGCGGTGTGTGTTCCTTCCCCACTCGCTCACGTGTATGTTCAGCACTTTATCTTGCTCCAATAACGCCATTAACTGTTGCATTGTTCTCTTTTAGTGGAAATGCTGTATAAAGTGGGTGTATTGACAGGTACCTTTCTCTCGTGCTCTCATTCTCATGTGTTCTTAACTAAAGTGTCGGATTAGTGAGCGATACAGCGTCCCAAGACTCGAGTCAAGACAAGAGTGGACCTCTTTTAGTGGATCTATTGAATGAAGCCAATGCATACAATGTACAACAACAAGCTATTATCGCTGATGATATCGATGCTATCCAAGCAACTGTCAAGCTCTGGTGCGATCAAGTCAAAGTAGACCTTGTTTTAATCACAGGCGGCACGGGTTTCTCACCACGCGACACGACACCTGAAGTAGGTAACGTTACTATCATGTTCCTGCATCATAGATTAACATGTGATAAAAAGGCAGTCGATCCTCTTTTATCCAAGCATACCCCAGGGTTAACTCATGTGCTACTTGCCACGTCGACAGCTGTGACACCTTTTGCAGCTTTATCGCGTCCAGTCACTGGTATTCGAAACAACACCTTGATTATCACTTTTCCCGGAAAACCAAAGGCATGCAAAGAAAACTGGGATGCCATCAAGAACATTTTACCACATGGCTTGGATCTTTTACGTGGTGACTCAACAAGACAACATCCTGTTCATCATCATCATCATCATCATCACAAAAAGGGTGGACATCGTTGTAAGCATCATTCGGATGATCATGGCAATCAACAAGGTCTTTCAGCATCATTGGATACTCCAGGCAAGGTTAATTCATGCAAATTCATATTCGGGCAAAGAAACTAACGTTTCATACACAGTTGCACTCCGAGCTCGTACATCTCCTTATCCCATCATTCCTATGAGCGAAGCTGAAAACCTTGTCAGCAAATACTCGACAACTCGACAACAAATCATTGCCAATGATCCTATTTCCATTCAAGTCTCTGAAAACCTTATTGGACATGTGTTGGCTGAAGATGCTGTTTCGGTAGAACCTGTGCCAGGCTATAGGGCATCCATTGTTGATGGCTATGCTGTGCGTGGTATGTATAAAGTATCATGTTTATTCTCTCTTCATGCTAATATACTATCAATGTAGCATCCAAAGGACCAGGGGTATATACTGTTGGATCAGTCTCTCTTGCATCTGACAGCACATCAACCATGATTATAAACGAGGATGAAATTGTACGTACGGCTACTGGTGGACTTGTACCAGATTGCATGGATGCAGTGGTGATGGTTGAGGATACACGATTGGTGAAAATGTCCGACGATGGAAAAGAAGAATTACAAGTGGAAATCATGGCCAAAGTAGATTCGGGTGACAATATACGAGCGATAGGCAGTGATTGTCAAGCAGGCACCATTGTCGGTTATAAAGGACAAGTGATTTCATCTGTGGGTGGCGAGTTGGGTGCATTAGCATCTGCAGGGATTCAACAAGTCAAGGTGTATCGTAAACCTACAGTGGGTGTCTTATCTACCGGCAATGAAGTAGTGGATCATTTGGCAACCAAGCAACTCAAGCAAGGTGAAATCCGTGACACCAATCGAATCACATTATTGGGTGCTATACGAGGAGCTGGATTTGAAGCAATGGATTTGGGGATTATCAAGGATACTGTCGATGATCTAGAGACACGTTTACGAGACGCATTAGATAAGGTGGATGTGTTGATCACCACAGGTGGCGTATCGATGGGCGAAGCTGATTTCATGAAACCAGTTCTGGAACAAAAACTCGGAGCTACGATTCATTTTGGACGTGTCAAAATGAAGCCTGGGTATGTGGATAAATTAATACTTGATACTGTCATCTTAGGCTTATGATATGTGTATAGAAAACCAACAACATTTGCTTCCCTCCCAGATACTGGCAAGCTTATCTTTGCATTACCAGGCAATCCAGCATCCGCTACAGTGACGTTTTATTTGTTTGTACTCCCAGCATTGAAAAAGATGGCAGGTTATGCAAAGTTTACCAATCCTATTATCCCAGTCAAGGTAAGATGAAATATATATTTTATATCATGTACATTTTATTCATATATGATTATATTCTAGATTACTGAACAAGTCTATTTGGATGCTCGTCCTGAATATCACCGTGTACGAGTATCAGTGACATCCAAAGGAGAATTTGTGGCTGAATCGACAGGTGGACAAAGGAGTAGTCGCATGCTTAGCCTTTTACAAGCAAATGGATTGTTGCAGTTACCAGCATCAAGTAAGGACCAATCGCAACTACCCAGCGGTGCTCAAGTACCATGCTTGTTGATCGGATCGCTTCATCCTTATGTCTAAGGCGACTGGTTGCTGCGTTTAGAAAAAAAGAGATTTTTAAATAAACCCCTATCGCTCCTTTTCGGTTGGTTACTTGCTTGTCACTCTTTTTCTTTCTCTTTCTATTGCTTGACGATCATATGCCTGTCGCCGAACCTACAGCAGCAGCCATGGACGTTAGTACCAAGATTGGCGATCTCTTGAAGCAGATCAACACTGCACCTACCAGCGAGGAATGTGATCAGGCAGCCCGTGAACTTGCAACGATCGTCAAGGACGGTGGTTTGATTCTACTCAAGCATCACGGCATTCTTGACAAGTTGAACAAGGCAGCACGCAACAAAAAGTCTGGTTTGGAAAGAGAAGGTGGCTTGATTGGATTTAATGCATTGGCCGAGATTCTTGGTGAGCTTGGTGTACCCGTTCTCTTATCGTACCTGGATTTGTTCTTGGAGTTGTATGCGGATAAGGGCAGTGTGGTTCAAGAAGCAGCACAAATGGCGGCTGAGACTTTGGTGAAGCATGTGCGCCCTGAAGCTACTCAAGTCTTGTTACCCCGCTTGTTTGATGGGATGGGTGTCAATGGATCCAAGAAATGGCAAACCAAGTTGGGTGCATTGAAGTTGCTTGACAAGTTTACAAATCGTGCTGCAGAACAAATTGGTGAATGTCTTCCAGAAATCATTCCTGTGGTATCCAACTGCCTTGCTGATACAAAGAACGAGGTGGCTGTTCAAGCACAAAAGACAATGATGACTGTGTGCTCTGTGGGTGGTAATCCTGATATTGAACGCCATCTCAAGGATCTTGTCTTGTGTATGGGTGATCCTACGCATGTACCAAAGACTATCGAGAAACTTGCATGCACTACATTTGTTGCTGAAGTCAATGGTCCTACACTTGCTATTATGGTGCCCTTGCTTACTCGTGCATTGAATGAACGTTCCACTTTGTTGATCCGTCAAACTCTTATCATTATTGACAACTTGTGTAAACTTGTTCGCGATCCACGTACTGCTGCTCAATTCTTGCCACAACTTTATCCTGGTGTCGATCATCAAGCTGAAGGTGCTGCTTTCCCTGAGATTCGTGAAATTGGTGGACAAGCCAAAAAGACCCTTGTTGATGCTGGTGTTAACAGTGAATCCAAGAGTGATGACAACAATGGTGTATTGACTGTATCCATGGATGATGCTACCAAATTTGTGCGTGGTGAAGCTACCAAAATTCAAGGCTTTCTCGATTCATTCTTTAGTCCATACATCACCTATGTTGGTGCATTAATCTCTGATTGGGTGCGTCAAGAACTCTTTGTCAAAGATACATGGACCAAAGGCATTTCTATTAGCATGACTCCCGTGTTAATGGCAGGCGATATTCCTGGCATGTGCAACAAGGTGTATGATCATTACTACAAGTTATACACGGAAAGTGGTGGCAATGCCGATGATGGATTTGAGGAACAAGAAGGTGAAGAGTTGTGTCGTATTGAAGACTTTTCACTTGCCTATGGTACTCGTCTTTTATTGAATCATACCAAGCTCAAGCTTCATCGTGGTCAACGTTATGGTTTATGTGGTGAAAATGGTGCTGGCAAGTCTACTCTGATGCGATCCATCCACCAAGGCAAGGTTGAAGAGTTTCCATCACAAGATCAAGTCAAGACAGCCTTTGTGGATTATGCTGCTCAAGGTGCTGATACTTCGTTGAATGTTCTCGATTACACTTGTGAAGACAAGAACCTTGCCAATTTGACTCGTGAAGAAATCAAGGCTGGTCTTGAATCTGTTGGCTTTGATGATGCACGTTTGGAAGTCGCTGTGAGCACTTTATCAGGTGGTTGGAAGATGAAATTGGAATTGGCCCGTGCGGTGCTTTCCAAGGCCGATATTATGCTTTTGGACGAACCTACCAATCACTTGGATCAAACCAATGTCAAGTGGCTTGAAGATTACCTTGTTAGCCAAACCAATGTCACGTGCTTGATTGTATCTCACGACCCTGGTTTCTTGGATGCTGTGTGCACCAACATTTTGCACTATGACAGAAAGAAGTTGCGCCTATACCCAGGCAATCTTTCCAAGTTTGTCGAGAAGTATCCACCAGCTGCCAATTATTATACCCTCGACTCTTCTTCGGTCAGCTTCTCTTTCCCCAAGCCTACCATGTTGCAAGGTGTACGCAGTAACACCAAAGCCATTCTCAAGGCAACTGATTGTACCTACCAATATCCCAGTCGTTCTACTCCATCATTGTACAATGCTACTATCTCACTTTCATTGTCATCACGTGTTTCAGTCATTGGTCCCAATGGTGCTGGTAAATCGACTCTTATCAAACTCTTGACTGGTGAAGCTATTCCTCAGACCGGTGTTGTATGGCGTCACCCTGCTTTACGTATTGGTTATGTTGCCCAGCATGCATTCCACCATCTTGAACAACATTTGGAAAGTACTCCTATGGAATATTTGAGATGGCGTTACGAAACTGGTGAAGATAAGGAAGTTTCCATGAAGGAAACTCGTCAATGGACCGAGGATGAAGCCAAGCAAATGGAGAAGCATATTCAAATTGATGGTCAGAACCGTCAAATCGAGGTATGTATTAGAAATATGTGTTCGATAGGATGGATCACTAATATGGAATTATGCTCTATAGTGCTTGCTTGGTCGTGCCAAATTGAAAAAGACTTTCCAATATGAAATCAAATGGCGTGGTATGCGACACAAGTTCAATACATGGATGGGTCGTGAGAAATTGCTTGAGCTTGGTTTCCAAAAACTCGTTCAGGAATTCGATGACAAGGAAGCATCTCGTGAAGGTCTCTTGTACCGTGACTTGACTGTCGATGCAATTCGTCAACATTTCAAGGGTAAGTCATATTTTCTACAGTGAAAGAGAACATCAAATCACTCACACTATTATATCACATAATAGATATTGGTTTGGACCCTGAGATTGCACAATACAGCAAGATTGGTCAGCTTAGTGGTGGACAAAAGGTCAAGGTTGTGATTGCTGCTGCTATGTGGAACAACTCTCACATGTTGGTTCTTGACGAACCTACCAACTTTTTGGATCGTGATGCACTCGGTGGTTTGGCAAAGGCTATCCAGTCTTGGGAAGGTGCCGTTGTTATGATTTCTCACTCGGAAGAATTCACATCAGCTTTATGCCCTGAAACATGGCGTGTTGAAGGTGGTCACGTGACCAAGGATGGCAAATCGGCTGTTGAAGATGAAGCTCAAGTTGATGATGAAAAGGTCAAGGCCAAAATCAGCAAGAAGAAAAAGAAGACTAGAAAAGAAATCAAGGATCAAGATGCTCGTCGTCGTGCTCGTAAGCTCAAATGGCTCATTGAAGGTGGTGAGCGTGAACCCGACACTGATAGCGACTAGATGTATTATACACATACACACACACTCTCAAAACATAACGCACTTGACACATTTAGCATCATCCTTTTATCCTTCCTCTGTCACCCATTCCTCAAGAAACCTTTACTATAGATCCACATGCATAGGTTCTTCATTACTCCCACTTTTGCGCATCCTTCATTTTATACGTTGCTTTTTTTGCTAGACAAACATATATTAATACGAATTCGTTCTACCTTAATCTGCATGATGTTGATGAATGATTTACATAACGGGAATGCATGGGTATATATATACAACATAGAAGCATGTGAGGAAGATGAAAGAAATTCAAGGGGAGAATACATAATATTTGTTGGTCTTGTACACAGCGTTGCCATCTTTCGTGGCTAATAATAGAGGGATTGTGCATAGGCGTTCAGTTTTCCATACAACGCCTACCGCATTGGCTAATGTGTTCTTGGGAGGTACTTTGCATACGATTTGCCCACGACCTACATGTTCGCAGCGTGTGGATCGTATATCACCAAACCAAACATCAAGCTGATCTGAGAAATGCTCACCATATAAGCTTAAATAACTAGGCTCTGAATCTCGTTCTTGCTGCGGATCGAAATCATTGATCTCTTTAGAAAGAGAGTGAGAATAACTAAACACTCGAGGAATCATGTGCTGTGCATTGTCTGATGCTTGTGGTGAAGGTTGCCATATTGTGTACTTTGCACATTCTTTTAAATACATGCATGGATGAATAAGAGGTCGATACGGATGTACAATATATAGCTTACCTGTGCCAACAATCGTCCAAATGGTTGAATCGGGTACTTTTTCAGACCAGTAAGCTCCCAACTCAGTCCAGCTTGTGGGATCCATCACACCAGATGATGAAGAAAATTGTATGTTCCTTTCACCACCACTAATAGATCGGCTACGCTTTTGAAAAGATGGAGGACCAGCTCTCATATCCTGTTGATGATGATACTCCGGTATAGGAACATGAGGAACACCAATGTAACCACTATTTCCACCCACAGATGCGATTCGGCGTCGTATTGGATGCCGTGTATCTGCTTGATGTTGGCTTGCATGTGCCATGGGTTTACGCGTATTGCTTGTACGATGCATCCCAACAGTATCATGAAAACATGCCAAATAAGTAGCAGGTCCATAACTTTGTGGCAATGAATCATTCTGAAGATTCTGGTGCCGATTCATAGATGCTGATGCATCCTCAGTAACCATCTGAAATGCAACCTTGTTCAACTGCGATACAGGTTCACCAATGATCTCGTCACCATATTCACCACCATACATGTTTTTGCTTGCTTGTGGATAACAATGCGTAATGTTGGCGCCACCCATAGCAACATTGGATGCACGATCGACCTTGCGAATAATCATGACAGGACTCACCAAACCAGTAGTTAAACATTGAAGAACGACATGCTGATTATAGTGGATGGTTAATGGCTGATGTGTTCGATTCTTAAAGGCAATAGCAGGTGGTGATGGATATGGCACTCCTCCTCGTAATGTTGATGCACAATTGGCACCAATATACTCATCAGCAGCATCATCTTGCCTACCACTTGCTTGTTGTCCTCGATTGTTATTTCCACTTGGTTGTTGAGGTGGCTTCCAGTGCATGTCTACTAGCCAAATGACAAATGGTTCCCAGCTTCCAGTGCGTGCACTGAAGCATTTATCTTTGGATGGTAATGGTTGATCACCATGGCATTGACCAGGGTATATAAATGGTAATGTAGCTGAGGAAGCATTAGGACAAGGAGATGACGATACACCCAAATACTTGGTTGATACAGTCTGTGATCGTATACGATTAAAGAGCGAGACAAGCGAGCCGTGACGAATACATGCTACAAAAGTTGTAATGTCAATTTATGTTATTGAACCCCACCCATCTCAATTTTTTTTCTTACCATCCAAATTTGCTGAATTATGTCGTTTCTTGCTTGGTTTGCTTATCACCTTGATGGATCGACTTGCCAAAGTACCCACAATGGTACCATCCGCCAAATGAATACGTGCTAAGCATTCGACTTGTTTACCCTTTCCTTCTTCGACATCATTGACATATAATTGCTTCAGAACACATTTACCACCCACCAATGGATCATCTTTTGGCACTCGATACCAATCTCGATCAGTGGTGGTAATGGTGCTATTTCTATCAAAGCTTGCTCTGATACGACCACCATGGGAAATTCGTCCTGATAAAGATGATGAAGGTTGCTGTGCAACGTGTAATGCAGGGGAAGAAGGAGGGAGTGGCGGTGGTGGAAAGCCTGTTTGACCCACTAATGCACCTGATGTGGAATACCAATCAACCTGCCCTTCTTGAATCTCGGATGTTTCAGTTGACATGACGACCTTGAGTATTGGTGGCAGCAGTTTATCGCCTTGTTCATTGTTGGATGATGATGGTGACCACCAAGTATCGCCACTCAAAATCACTGTGGGTGGAGGACAAAGAAATCTATTGATTCATTGTAGTCGATGAATACTCGAATACACACTATGCACATAAATCATTCTGGGTTGTTATTTTACCTTTTCTCAGTACCATAACTCTTTTGTGCGACTTTGCCTGTTAAAATTACAATGGTCCTTTCTCCCATGGCCACGGGATTTGGCGCCAAAAGATAGTTTTGTAAATGAGATCGGAACCATTTCTTCATATTATCGATTACAATTTGGTTCTTCACACTGTCGTTATTGCTGCTACTACTTGATACTGTCGCAAATGATCCTTCATGATTTGATACGCTACTCTCCTGCTGATGAAACAAGTTGTTTTCTGATTGTAGCATTGATCTTTCATCAGCAGTTGGAATCCATCGTTGCATATCTTTTGGACTGGGCTGCTGTAGTATCAAGGTGGGCGTTATATTTGTTACAGAGTTAGCACATGCATCACTACACCACATGGTTTTTTTTTCAAACTTAACTGGAAAAGGATCGCCCTCGGATTGCAAAAAATTTAAGACAGCGTTAGAATCACTAAATGATAACGATGGTTGTGGTTGCTGTGGGTGTTGCTGTGAAGAAGGGGATGATGCAAGAGACATAGTTGTCCACCATGATGATGATACAGGAGGAGGAGATGACAAGGCGTGTTCATTATGTGGTGATGATGACGATATGGCAAAAGATTGTTGATGTTGCTCATTTTCTTGTAAAACGTTCCCGTAATCAGTAACCTGTAGCTTTGAACAAAGAAGATATGATCGGTCATTCGAGTCGTTGCTGCCGTTGTGCGATGTTTGCTGCTGATGTAACATTGGTGTCATGTTACTATTGATGTCGTAAGTGGAACGATCATCATCGCGCTCTACTGTGCTTATCGGTGCCATCAAACTCATTGTTGATGAAGGCGTATTTGGATCGGCGTTATTAACAAATGTACTCTTGTCTGTGCGTATTGCAGTAGAAACAGTGCGATGCAATTCAGCAATATGAGGAGCCAGCTCCTCAGAAATAAAATAACCGGTATTGTAATTTTGTTGTTGATGCATATTGAATGTAAATAGGTCAAGCGATATATTATCCTCGTTGTCGTACTGATTTGTCGCACAGGTTTCATTTGGTACTTTTTGAATGTTATCTTCTTTATAATGTGTGTTGTTTGGTATCCAAAGCATCGAACCAGCCGATGGTGTTGGATTCTCTTGGTTTAAACAGGTAGATGACCATATCGCATGCTGATCTTCTAGAGCTCGTTGTGTATGATTTGTCGGACAAAGCTCATCAATCATTATGTCCTGAAGAGTACCTTGCGGAGGGGAAGGGGTTGATGCAGCTGTCATGTTTCAGCCAAGAGTATATATACAATCGTCGTCGCTCCTCTTATCCAAATATTACTTTTGCGGATTGATGCAGGGGAAGAAAGGAAGAAACAGTTGTACGGTGTTTGTAATCCTTGCCAAGGGATGCCAAAAAAAAAAAAGGTAAAAAAAAGTGGATGGGTCGATATCGGTTGGGTGGCTGGGTCCACTTATTACCCCAGGTCGAAACATGTCACACAAATCATCCCCACACGATGTCGACGATATGTATCCCAACCAATGGCACCTTCCCTCTCATGACCCTTTCAAATCCAACCCAAGTTTGCGTAAGCACTTACATGTTATAGCTTGTAATATAGCAAGTATCATTTCCCATGCTACTATAAAGTGCTTTGTTGCCACACCAAATGCACACACGACATGTTACTTTGTAATAATGAACCCTTATCCAGCTGCATTTATATTATCTACTGATGATGTAATAAAAAAAAAAAAGGACTCGTGTGTAAGCACGGGACGTTTCTACAGTTGCTGTTACTCTAATACCGTATTATCCCAGAATAAGAAGAAGCTTGTAAGAACTGAGAAAGGAAAATGGATCTTTGTTTTTGAATACGACAAGCTGGATGGATATTACTCTCAAAAGCCAAAGATTAGAAAACCATGCATACCACCTTCAAAAGCTCACTTTTAAGAAAAAGTAAGCTAAAGTTGACGAAAATGGCATGGGCATGCAATGTTGGAAAGTTACATGGAAAAGTATGACCATACCTACCATCAGCCAGCCGGCTCTTTTCTTGATTGACGGAGGATTTACCAAACAAAACCATCACAGCAAAAGCATCCAAATTCTCGATTATGCGGGCGAATTCATCCAAATTGTTAAAATGTGCTACCATTTTGTGGTTTAACCAGCACGGAACAGATCGGGTAGTCTTCATTCAGAGGCACATGCAAAAATCCCGAAGTATTGCCCATGTCATCCATCCACATCCGTTGTCCATGTTTAGCAGCTTGTAACTCTGTGTCGCATGTTGCGTGGGAAGACTACCAATTCATTACAACTCCACACCATGCACTCATCCACCTTTTTAGCTATATAAGGTGATCTTATTTGTAACTTCATCACGTGTTTAATTTTTCATGCAGGTACAAGGTAGAGCTTTCATTATATGCACTCACAGGATGATGGAATGGGGATACAAAGGATAATCATAAACATGAGAACAATAAAAGAATCGAGATGGCGGGTTAAATCAAAGGAATACACAATGGCATCTACGTCAATACTTGTTTTGATAAACCTTGTGTCCTCTCAATGTACTTGGGGAAAAAAGTTACTCTGTTACATCAAAGTTATCCTGCACAACAAAGCTTACATAAGTCGAAGCACGAGCACCACATATATTCAAGAACCCTGAACACTTATGTACTACTCCACATGACAAGCATGTAAAATGAATCATGTTGTCATATATTATTGACTGATATATACAAAGGGTAACTACGATAGGATAACTGATGGATACAAGAGATGAGAACGAGGATCCATACCGAGGCGTTTCTTGATAGATTGCCAAGTTGTTGCATCACCATCGACTTGATGAACTTGACCGACTGTGACGTTTTCGAGTTGTGGACATGTTTGTACTAGTTGCTCCAATCCAATGACGCTTAGTTGGTTACAGCAAATGATTGCAAGACATCGTAGGTGCTGTAACTGACTCAAATGCACCAGAGCATCCCGACGAAGTGATCGAAATGACACGAGACAAAGTCTTTCCATTTGCTTATTAGCGCTGATATCGTTGGTGATCTGACTCACAGCTTTATCATCTGCCAAAGCAAGTCCCCAGATGGCAAGTTTCTTGAGTGAATGTATGTTGGATAATAATGAAAGACACATGGCACCCTCTCCTAATCTCAGTTTGAGCGAAATGTTTTGTAATCGACATGCATCACCCTGTCGCGCAAATCCAGAGAATAATTCACCGAGCACAGCATCCACTGTTGCAGCATCTTCAGATGCTATTGAATTGGGAGGAGCCATTACTGTGTTGTTGTCTTGCCAAGGATCATCAATCCCAAGTGATAACGTATCCAGATACTTCAAGTTTGCCAGCACTTGTGTCCATTGCCGATCGGCACCATCAAGACTTGGAAGCTCTAGTTTCTGCAGATGTTTACAATGAGCAAGCATGGATCCTAGTGCGGCACCATAACGAACACTGCTACAACCGGACCAATGAAATGTCTCAAGTGCATGCATATCCAATTGTGCTAGTAACGCACACACAACATGATCATATCGTGGATGGAAACCAAGTGTTAAATTAAGATGTTGTAAAGTGTGTTGATGTTCTCCAATAAATGAGAGTATTCCAGGTGAACAATCGGGTGATCCTTGAAGAATAAGACCTCGTAATCCTTGTCGTATTCCATTAGGTTGAGAGCAATGATTGAGAATGGTATCATCAAGTAGCCATGTACATCGATCGACATTGCAGGCAAGGTATTGGAGATTGTTGAGTGGTTGAATAATATCGTGGATGATACGGGTATCAAATGGCCAAAGGCCTAAAAGTGATATAACTTGAAGATGGGGACTATGCTGCACAAGTGTTGATAGGAGACATTTCTCATAATGATCAAGCAACGATGATTTAACGCACAATGAGCGAATGGAAAGCGTTGTACTAGGTGGAAGTTGTTGACTACAATATCGTATAAAGTCCATTTGCAAATCGGGTGTAAGTGTGCCTGTTCCATTATCGGCAAGCTCATATGTCAAATGAATAAGCTTGGAGCATGCTCCAACAATACGAATAATGTCGATCCCAGGTTTTCCGATACGTAGCGTAAGATATGTCAAATGATTGAGTGGTAATGCAGGAATCCATTGGTGAAAACTGCTGTCCTTCCCATCGTATCCTCCTCCTACGGTATAGCTGATAGCTAAATAATGATTGTGATTAGATTGGGTGGATCTTCAATCACATCATCCACTTACATAAGGTTGATACTTGTGTTGCACCATAATGCTTAAGCCATGCAAGATCAGCAAGCACTTTGGATTCGTGGTACGAGTGTAATCTCACTTCTTTAATATGCCTCCCGATAAAATGCGTAATTCGTTGTCGACTGGTCGCGCTTCTTAGTACAAGAGTACGCCATACTTCTGTTGCGTACTGTGGCACGAGTTGGTACCATAACTTGCATACGAGAATACATTCGTAACAATCGGACTGTGACAAATGAGCAAAGATGTTGCAAAGGAGCTCGGAGGGTAATGTTGCTCGAAAGATTTGTAATGTACTGGGAATGAGCAACTTTTCGTTGCATATAACTGTTTTAGACGTGGTCATAATAAGTGTGTGGGAGCGTGAGTGTGAAATGGGAAAAAGGAGAAGGATGGTCAAGGTCACTGCATGAATTTTGAACAAGGCACAGACCAACTGTTCCCACACATATAGCAATAGCTCAATTTATCATATTATTCCATTCCAACCCTTACGAAAGCATCACTTATAATAATGAACATTCTAAAGATTACAATAAATGGTTGTATGTCAAAGTATGTTGGCAGTAACAATAATATGTTGACATCCTTGTTGAAACACACGACAATGTCGCGTCGGGACTATTGATGTACCCAAAAGTTGAATCACATCACTTTGTGTGTATCTTTTATACTCATCAATTTTATACGCAAAGATTAAAGTATGATTTTCGAGAGATGATGAATGCTATCACTTAAACATACGACCGATAAGCATGAGAACATACACATATCTTCGGCGTTTGTGAAACGTCCATGTGACACAATGCAACTTGTCTCGTGCACGACCTAGAAAATGCTCCGCTGACATTGATTCACACACATGGCTTACCATTGTCTTCACTATATTTACAAAAGAAGGATATGAGAAAACAAATCTACAAACGCAATTGTCACAAGTTGCATAATGAAAAATAGAAACAGATTTATTGCCACAAATCGATGCATTGATCTGTTGCTCTAATGAGTTGTTCAGCACAATATGAAGTCTGAATGCACCATTGGTTGTTGATCAACTCGGTCACCAATCACCTGCTTCTTGTCGTTTGAAAAGAAGATGGTACACCGATGCTCTTCAGCTGTTCCTTAAGTGATGGCAATATTGGTGGTGCATGTTGTCCTGTTGGGGGATGAAGTTGATTTGCATTTTGTTGATGATCGTATGATTTCATTTGTGCTTGATGATATGCCATAGACGAATGTAGATGTGATTGTTGATGCGAAATATTGCTGTATACAGTAGTGTCAGAGCCATAGGATATTTCATTCGGTTGCCTATCATTTCTCCATTGCAAGGATGGATCTTCGAATGACATGGTGCCAAATTTGTTTTGTGGTTGTTGTCGTTGTTGCAAAGGTACCGATTTGCAGGATTCATGCGTATCATCCATCTGAGTTGGATTTGGTAATACTGTTATGCTGGGTATGTAATGGTGATCGGGATGATGCAGTGTTGTTGTTGCTGGGATCCGTATACCTGGCAAGCGTTGCTCATGGTGATTCAAGCTACGTGTTGCATGCCATGCATTTGTGTCCCAGTGAGCGGGTGCAGAGGGAGGAGATGCATGTGTCCCTTGATTGTATATGCAGTGATCAGTTGGTGCGACCTTGTGCAGCATGTCGGAAGATACTGGAAGTTCTGAGAAGGAGAAGGAAGCCACGTTCAAACTATTGTATACCAACTATACATGATACATATACTAACATGAACTTACTTTCTGATACCCCCGAAAATGTCTTCTCAGAAGAAATAATAAAGCCAGATTCCACACTGGACACTGGGACTATGGTTTATGACCAACACCAGCTCAGCAAGCACTCTTTTGATACCTCACATTATGTTTATCATAAACTTGACCTCGTTGCCCAACCATACCCATCATGGTCATGTCAAGCTGGTTATCATCTTCCATGCTATAATCTTCGTCGCTTGTTTGTTGTACTACATGTCACGTGTCAAATATAAACATAAAGAAAACGATGCATGTTAATGGTCTTCCACTCTACTGGGACCTCGAACCAACATGTCAAAAATGCTTACCAAGTTTGTGGTCGATCACCGATATTTTTTGATCGAGTCGCCGAAACTTTTGTGCTGCTGACCGCTTCCGGCATTCTTTACGTATACGAATTTTCAAGCCTTGCTCTGCAAAATGACATGCAAGAGCACATGACAAGTGCATTCCTGGAAACTACATGTCATTGCATGTGAATATATATATGGTATTATGCAATATGCTTGGATATAGTCCTGTATTGACTTTCTTACTTTCTTTGCCGAATATACTTCAAACGAATCAGATACGATAGATTGAAGAAACTTTACCGATGATCTTGTTGAAAGGGGTATGTGAGTTCGATGGCACTGTATTGGTATATTGACACAAGAAGCTGAGAATAGTCGCTTACTGCTGAATTTCGAAAAGGCACATGTTCAACCTATATATTCCTTCATCACGAACCGACATGTCGGGAAACACAAAGTAAGCACCTTCCCTGCCATCTAGCCCGCGCAACATGTGTAGCGACGATACATTGCTTCCAATGGTGAGCTTATTGTGAAATGTGGTATTGACTTGACTCTCTTGTTGACATGGTTCTTCGTTCATTTCACTGGCAGGTATCAACATGGCAGCCAGAAAAACGTAAGGTGAAATGGCATGTAAACTAGAGACCGAAATCGGTTATACCATATGAGTAAATTCTTCACCCAGTGGTGCATTGAGCCTTTCCTGATTTACCAATACCCACCGACTTATTGCTTCGCTACAATTATTGCCGACAATCTTGAGCTGTACGATTGGTGGAGGATCGATAGGTCTGCGATCAACTATAACACATATACACGCAATTTGAACATATCCCGCATCTTGACTATGTTATTGACACTTAGAAAGATAGCATACCCCGTTCCCCAACACCACACATCCGTGAATGAATAGGTTGTTCAAGGATGACCAGTTGAACGCTCCTAATGCAGTAACATATTAAGAAGAGGAAACAATGAATGCACATGTTGAATATCATGAATCAATTTATCTTACCAAGGAAGAGAGGATAGCGTTGGTTGCATAATCGGCTGACAATCATTGTCCATAGCAAGGTTCGCCATGAGGAATCACGCTCGTTCGAAAACAAAGAAAAGATGTATAAGGAGGAAGAGAAAGGGAAGACTTTAAAATAATGAGCGACGGATGGTGGTAAAAATAGGCGCAAAATCTTCTCATTCAACAAAGATCGCTTGGATAAAATAATGCATCCCTGATCGAACCGAAATCCTGGTTACTTGACCCCAGCTTTCAAACATAGCTACATATTCCGACATAACAATTCATTAGGTAAGGTGCGTATCAGGTCTAATCATGCCTTGTGAGAATCAATCACTTTAGCTATCACTGAATCACTACTACAAGACTCTTCAAGAATAGTGTATATGACAATATGACGCATACACACTGTGAGGATAGAGAGGAGGATTTGCGTGTAGTAGTATCACCATGAAAAAGTGAACACAACATGATCGAGCCAACCATGTGAGCAGCGGGAGATCTCGCGTTTCCAAATTCTTCACTATTGCCAAGTTTGAACCAATGAGCTAACATAGCATTTTGTTGGTCTCGATTGATCTAGATGCAGCTACTGTTGATAGCGGAAAAGGAGACAAGAACATGCATACACTGATATTTTGCATGACAGGTTCCACGGGACTACAAACAGATATGTCCTATGTTCAAAGAGGAAGCTAAACAAGCTCACACAGCAGCTGCACAAACAAGTTGGAAACTATCATACATGGTTGAAGTGCTACCAGCAGTTTGTGGCACATGCCTTGTAGGGATTTAGAATTGGATCTAAAACACACTCATATGTAATCGCTATCATCCGTACTTATATAACAATTCCGAACTGGTGGTGCAAGTTGGTATGCCACCAAGCAAACCATCACCCTTTAGTTAATGAAAGTAGTAGTGCATGTGGGCATAATTCACACATTATGAACTGAAAAAAGGCTAACATCATTCTCCTACTACGCACATCTTTTCTCTCCGTAAAAAGCATTGTACTTGTATTATCATAATCATGAGGATGAATGAAAGAATAAAGGTAGCAGTTTATAACTGTCTTAATTATTAAAGAACATGTATTCTAATAAACATTCGACTCATGTGACGCATGCAGTGCAGTGCAGTGCAAATTTGTTGAAGTCGCGTTGCTGAGCTACGGTTTCCACGCGTGTCTTGTTGCTTTCTTTCCCATGTTCTCTCCCTTACGTCGTCCTGGAGACTATCAGAATCAGGTAGTCAACACGCCTGCTACACCAAGAGGATCTTCATCGCCCTTGAATGCTCTTTCGCCCATTGCAGATGCTGTCCGTCACGCTACCAAAGAAGGAACAAGGGATTGGCACCGTATGCTTGGATCTTTTTCTCAATGGACACAACCCTACTCTTCTGAACGTCAGGTACTTGTTATATTTAATACAGTGTTCAATTGTATGCTTACGATGGGGTATTCGCATAATAGGACCACCAAAGATCTCAACGATCTGTTACCAGCACATCAAGAGAACACGACTTCTTTACTGATGCAGCAAAGAGCAGCACTTCTCTTACACCTGATCTTGAACGACATTCTATAGCAACCGCTAGCAATAGTAGAAATCGTAACCAGCGTCCACCTGTACAATATCGTGAATCTCTCTTTGGATCACCACAGCGTTCAATCATATCAGCTGCAGCTTCAACACCATCCTTGGATCGTAGCTCACTTTTACCTCCACCTTCTCTTACACCTAGTTCCACACGTTCAGCGTCCATAGTTGAAAATGCAACTAGTCAACATCTACCTGAATATGAGGATGATGAACATATAGCTATGGCTTATCGATCACCATCAAGAAGCATTTCCTCCAGATCAAAGACTTCATCTTATAAACGACATGATACAGCTCCTAAACGACGGTCATCTTCATCGTACCAATCAATCAAACGTTATACAGACACATTAAATCGAAATCGTCTTGGCAATGAAATCCATCGACTTGATCAACTTCAAAGAAGACTTGATACTATTCAACAAGTGGTAAGCTTCAAGCCAATGTTTTAATGATTTCTCAAGTATTAATATCTTCTATTCTAGTCATCGGAACTGGCTCTGGTGACGCGAGATGCAAGTAATGAAATCAAATCCGCCAACAAAAGATCTTCACCTTCGATTGAATCATCACCCAAACTGAGAAGGATCTTGAATGACGACGCTATGATTACACCAAGACGCTGGTCTTCGGGGCGATCTATAAGCAACCGATCTATTATAGCAACAGAAGAACGATCATCTCGTATAGAGGAACATGAACCATTTACATTGACTTCTCCTGTATCATCACCATTACGATCAACGCGTATGACACCTACTCGTGAATATCCATCTTCATTGTCTCGACCATCATATGCCTCTGTTGCTGCACGACGCACACCACTTGGACGAAAGATATCTCAGGGCAAATCATCAAGTCCCATAAAGGTTTGTAGAATTCCCATTTGAAGAATTCCACATGTTGTAACTAAATATATAAAATGAATCAGATGTCTACGAGTACTACTACAACAAGATCACGTGGTAACACGACTCCAAATCAACTCTATCGTAATGTTCTTAGCGACATCACCAAAGCCAAATTAAGACCTACAGCAACTTATAGGTAATGATATATGAACATGTATCTATTGTCAGAGTACTAATGATATCATATTGGATTCACAAAGGAGAGCCAGTGGAACCAACATTCGAAATCCATTCTGGGAAGAAATTCAAGCTGCCAAGGCACAAGAAAAAGAATCAAATACCACACCAATGCGCGATACAACACCGACACGACATGTGTCACGTGCACCTAGCTCATCTTACACAACACGCACCCCTGTTACATATCCAAATTGGGAGGAGGGAGATGATGTTGATGATGAATATTGGCCCAGACCACGACGCATCACAGAAAAACTGATGAGCTTGGCACAAGAGGATAAGGAGGAAAGAGAAGCTGCAATGATGACGCCAGGTTCCTTGGGTGATGAACTTGAGCATGCTATGCGTAAATCCGAATTGGAAGAGCGTCGACGTGAACGTGCAAAAGCAGAATCCTTGGCATTTACTTTGGACCCTTTGGATGATAAGCGATCACAAGAAGATAAACAAGAACGAAATGGCATCCAGCGTATCGATGGTGATGAGTGGATGTTTGATGGTCGTCAATACATGGTTAATGAAAAGAAGACTTAAAATAGTACAATACATATAATACATTTTCAAATACACGCAAATGAATATGAATGTTGCGATACAATCGTTGATTCATGTGCTGTTTTATGTACTTTGATTGTCAAAAAACACATTAGATAGGATAAAGATGAATGCGATGGCAATATAATATTCAGAGTTTGATTCAATTAAGATCATTAACTAACTCGATAACGATCCAGATTTCCCATTCACTACTTTTTTCGTATTGCTTGCATACATTGTGTTTGTTTTAGGTTGTTCATTGGTATATAAAATTTTCTATAAATTCTTCTTTGTGTGCCAACTACCTTCCACGATGTAATCATTCACCTAATAAACAATGAACCCTTATGAAGAACAATGTGTACACCATAGATGGGCACCAAAGCACATGCCAAAAATAGAGCTTTGACTGAGTGTTCAATCCAAAGGGATACAATGAGTTAAAGAGAGATGTAATGACGAACAACCTTTCTCACGCATATGTATTTGGATTCATTGTTGATGATACTATTAAAGAGTGCTGATTGATTGGTGCATGGGCTGATAGGAATTTCCGAGATGAAAGTTCCCTTAAGGAATGAGGTTAAAAATTGATGATTTGTCCTTAACGATCAAGCATTCTTTGTTCGAGAAGGATCGCATGGTTGTTCGCGGAAGAGCAATTTGATTCCATAGTGACAAGTGCATTGGCAGCATACACATACATTTGCTTATTTCCAATGAAACAATTTCTGACTAAAAAACATTGTATGTTTCCCTTTTAAACAGGTTTAACGATATAAGCGAACTTTATTATGATGCCTTCTTTAAACGTCACCAGAGTGATTGTCATTGTTAGACGCTGCTTGCATTGCTTCCAATTCATCCGTTATATCACCTAGCACCGCTAACGCCTTGAATTCGTCACAGAATTTTTCGTCACATTGTGGTGCATTGCGTGGTGTTTCGTTCATATTGATAGTAGATGGATATCCAGTTGATGATGATGTAGTATCAGGAAGCGTTAAGTTGATGGTTGAGCTTATGTCGGCGAGCCATTGATCGAGAATCGTCTTTGGCTGTGTATGAGCATTGTTGTGCTCATAAGTGGATGTGCTGAATGGTGGATTGAATGATTCGGATATCAAGATAGGATCAATGAAATCTCCTTTCTTCCCTTGTTGATGTTGATGCGTATTATTATGATGATGCAGATCCAAGGTATTAAATAGATCATCAAAGAGTGAGATGGTTGGCATGTTTGACGATGGATCGTATGATGAAATGGGAATAGGTTCAGGTGCAGGCGGTACAGGTTCTCGTGGACTCTTTTTGTTGCATATCCTTTTTCGATGATATTTGCCATTTGGGCATGATTTGTTATCGCTACTGGAACATTCACTGTGATCATCATCATGCTCGCTAGCCTGTTGTGATCGAATGCGTTTCAGTGAAGTATTTTCTTTCTTGAGCCGTTTAAGCTCTTCCAACAAAGATGCATTCTCTTTAACAAGTAATCTTTCATCCTTGGCATTCCGCTTTTTTCGTTCTTCAAGCTGCTGTATTCGTTTCTGCAATCCATCAACAAGTTGTTCACGCCGTTCTCGAAATGCACGCTGTGCTTCTCGGTTCTGTGCTTTACGTTTTGTTTTTGCGTCGATCTTTCAAAAAATAGTAATTAAAAAGAATGTCAAACCACTGGATTTATGCATTGAGCATTTGTACGACATACCTTAAAGTAGCTGGGTTCAATATCATCATCGCCTATTGTTGTTCCTAAAGTCGGCAAGCGGAAAAATTAGGCCCGTCCATTGATTAATAAGCGGCCAAATTTGTCAGGTTTCCCCCACACATAGACTATAACAAATGTTACCTTGGTCTGCATCATTGTCTGCTCTGTTGGACCTTGCACTTTTCCTAAGTACTATTCTTCTACGTGATTTCTCGTCGTTATCGGTTTCTGCTTTTTCTACGCGATTCTTGATGTCATCACAGCAATATCGAAAACGAATCCGGCTTCGTCGTTTTGAAGAAATAGATGCGCTGGACATCAAGATCAGTATGGATGCGTAAATATGGGGGTGATAAGCGAAGGGGCGTAAGGATCGTTTGGTTGATAGCAAAAACACCGGGGTTTATAAGTGATTTATTGCTTACACATCAAGTGGTCTTAGCACCCCAGTTATAGGTTTTTCTCACTTGGATTTCATCTAGCGATAGCTGTTGCTTTACAAATACAATCATTGCTTGAGAACAACCATTGCTTTCGGTTTTATTGTTACTCTCATTGAGGAATTGCTTTTCTCGTTACTGTCGGGAATAATTATATCCACTCGATTGACCATAGTACCTTACTCCACAACGCATTCGGACACTTGGTTCCGCGTTTTTGAATGACGCCATGAGGCTGAGTAATGGTGCTTGACTCTGCCATGCTGACAAATTACCATGAAGGAGGCAAAAGTTGTGGAGCAAATGATCATGGGGGTAATAAATGATGTATTGTATAAGATAATAATAACAATAATGCAAGAAGCTATCTACTATATGGAGTATCGCATAGGGTATGTGGTATGAGTATTTACACAATAGGGAGAAGTGATGATTCTTAAAAGAAGGACGCAAAAGATGAAGCAAAAAAGCTGCTTGATGATGGTTCAGCATTCTAAAATGATCGACAATGTTAAGTAACAGTTGATTTAACATCAAGAACTAGTATTTACCTGTTCCAGGATGCATTGACGTGCATGTATGTTTGAAACATTGGATACCGCCTTGTGCAGTAGATCTGCCAATGTTGTATGCTGGACATCTGCAGTGTCATCTGTGATGAGAACCAAGTCGCCTGCAAGCTTGTGTGCTAGTGTTTGTTGTCGTTGAAGCTATTATTATGAATCAAATAAGTTGATCTGCGAAACTATGTGCGTGTCACAACTACTCACTTTGCGGCATTCTTCGGTAGCAATGCCGACACGCTTTCGAATATGCTTCTGCTCCTCAACAGCTTTATCCAACGATGCTTGAATATCACGACGTCGCTCAATTTCTCTTCCAAGACGATCCTTGACAACTTGAAGTTCGCCTTGCAATCTCACATATTCATCATGTCGTGCCGATGCTGCTTTTTCAACACGAGTCTCCCAATGTTTTCGAACTGCTAACTGGTCCTTGGACATGGATGCTTCCAAATCATCAACTTTGATTTGCCATTGTTGTTCACATGATGTTATCGCGCGTTTCACGTCATCCTCATGTTCCCTTTCTCGTTCAGCTATAGCAGCTTGGTGTTCGATCCGTAGGACTTCCACTTCGTTCTCATGCTCATCCTTCATTTCTTGAACCATGTGTTGATGCTCGGAAACAAGGTTTTGTACTCGTGCTTCATGTTGCATAGCCACTTGATGACTTTCTTGCAAGAAACGATCCTTCATGGCAGCCAGGTCACCACGATAACTTTCCTTGATTTGACTTGTCTTTTGTTCATACTTTTGTTTCATTGATCGTAATCGTTCTTCATATACTTGTTGAGCACCCTTTAAATAATATTCATTGGGTGGTGGTGGTGGTGATAGCTCTGATTGTTTGTTGGTATCCTTTTGGTGCTTGAGTCGGTCACGCAATTGCTGCATCTCACACTGTTGTGCATCAAGTTGTGCTTGCCATTCCCGTTTTTCCTGCTCATGCACTGACTGCAAACTGATAAGGCGTTCTTGCAGTAGTCGGATCGTTGATTCTTCTTCGCTATCACTTTGTGATGATAGACTATCAAGTGATGTGGGTGATGGTGGATAAGCATGATGTTGGTGGTGGTGTGATGGCATTGGTGGTGGTGGTGAACATGCCTGGAAACGCATATTGTTCTCAACAAGCTGTTCGTATTCACACTTCTTGGCATTCAGTCGTTGTTGGAATCCTGATATACGTCGCTCATGCTTTTTTTGTTCAGTATGCAACAACAACTCGTAATGTTCTCGTACATCTTGCAGTTCGTCATGGTGTTCCTTATTTGCTTGTTCAAGCACCAATTGCATGCAATGGATCTAAAACAAAGGACAATGAGAATGTGCTCCATGTTTCAAAAGAGAACACGTTACCTGCTCAAGGAACTCCTGTTCCATGTCTCGAATTCTTTTTTCAGCTAAACTATCCTTGAGTTTGACTTCTCGCAATAACTATTGCAACATGTGTGAGATTATAAAATATCATGAGCGGAAAAGTTACATACACTCAATCGATGCTTATCATACATCTTCTTATCCCCTTCTGCCTTCTTTTCAAGCAATTCAACTCGTTCTCGATAGTGTGAGAGTTGGCTCAATGTCTATAATATGAAATGTTAATGATGTCCTTGTATGATATACCCTACATACCATAGCTCGTTCCAACTCCCAATCTTGTATAGCAGTAGAAGGTCCCATTGTATTGTTCCTTTGAAGAGTATGTCGAGTAGAGACTTGGGTCGTCATTATGGAAATGAAAAAAGAATGAGGAAGAAGGACTATCAGGCATGCTCATGTGGTGATTGTACTGGTTCTTATATAGACAATGCGCAACATTATGCATGGATTGGGACAGATCAGGACCAGCTGGCTAAAAAGGAAAACTAAGTTAGCCTCCGGAATAACTATGAAAGGAGGACATCAACTGCAAGGGCATGCAGCACAGGAGATATCATACATGCAACATCATCTCTCTTTTTGCTAATACCGACTTTGCTTTTACCATTTGGATGGATTGGATATATGAAAAAATAAAGCATTCTTCACAGTTTAAGAGCAGCCAGCGCTAAGACCACACAAGTCGATCCTTTTCGCCACATCCACTTAATGATAACTGCTGCATTTGTTCATTGTTGCCACATAAAAGGGAAACAATAATAGTCTACGAAAGTGGTGGTCTTGTACAACCACCTTGGCACGCTATACTCCCCACGTTTTTGCCAATCTTAGGATGTATCCTCTCCAATTACTGCTACGTGATTCGATGCGTGGCATGTTTCAAAAGATGCTGCAACTTGCAGATGTTCAATGATGATGGTCTTGGTTGACGCAAGAAAATAAAGCAATTGGTCAAAAACATATACTGCACTGTCATCGTTTGTTTATACACAAACAATGACATACTGCAGGTCCCTTAAGAAGACCGTGTCCCGCTTCATCCCCCCACTTCTTTCTTTCAAGTCAACCCATGACATTATACATGCTTCCGTTGGTTTTCTTATAAGTTTTGTGCTATTTTGTCCACACCAGAATCTTCGTTCATACATCTATTGTCCCTGTATGGAATAGGATGAAACATACGCATAAAATGCAAGGAATAAGAGAACGTGCCAAGAGCAAGAAGTAAAGAAAACCACAACATGTACGAGAAACACATACACGTTGGGTTGGTGTGACAATGGCTTGGCTATGATTTGTGTGTGAAGGGAGTAATGTCGTAGTCATCTTTCCTGACGAGAAAAAAAAAGTCATCTGATCAACCCATCGTCATACCAATCATCAGCTTGGCAGATGCATCTCAAGTTATGTACAACGATCCCAGATGCAGCAACTCACATCATACACTGTTCTCTAGTTTTACATGATGAAAATGGCAATCTGATGTAGTATACATATATGTGTATGAGAATGAAATGATGCAGTACACTATATCCTGGATCGTAGTTTCGAAAATCTCGATCCCTTATCGGTGTATGATTTACGGAGCACACAAATGTAGATGAGAAGCAAGGAACAAGGTCATGGTTTTTACGGGTGAGCTCCTGCCATTAGGTATCACAACCTTCATCATCATCTATAAACGTGTTTGGATGCACAAACTTCACAGTAAGGCAGAATTGCAAGATCGTTATTTATTAAGTTTTGAACATAACCAAAGTTTGATAGCGACCATTCATCTTCATCTTTAGCATTGTAATAGTTATATTGATTTCTTCTTGTCTGGATCTTAAAAGCCGATCTTCGTCGCACAACGATTGATGATAAACCCGTGATATGATCTTGCATGAATCACTCTCTAAAGCCAGCATACTTGTTTTTTTTTTCATTCCATCATATGCTCAAATTTTCATCCACATGTCCCTCATTTTGATTCACACACACTTGCAGACCTTAAAACTAGATTGTATTTGATATAGACAAGCAAGGGTAACAGGAAAAGAAAAAAGGGAGATGGGGGGGGGAGGGGAAAACTTCCAATTGTACACCAATGGCAAACAAGGATAAGGGAAAAAGAAAAAACCAATAACACCAAAAAGAAGAAAGTATTGATGATGACAATAAAGAGAGGGTTTCAACTAAGATTCGGCTTTTGTAAAGGTGGCGTATTGTTGTTGTTGTATCGTATTTACGGGAGGAGAAGAAGGATGATAAATTGATAAAAGTGAATGGATCATGCCTGTTTCGAATCTTCGATATGGAGATTGCCAAATTGTTGTCGAATTTGTAATGATTCGGTGCGTTCATGCCTTGAAGGATTCTTATCATGGTTGATCTTTTGGTCAGCCGGGTTTCCACCACCAGTATTTCCACCATTACCCATTCTGGCAGCTTCGATCATATCTTCCAATTGTTTCACACGTTCCTTGTATTGAACAAGTGTCTCTTGCAATTCTTTGATGTGGTCAACAGAGAGTTTGAGAATAGTGCCCTTGTTGATAGCTTTGGCTGTAGCACCTAGTTGGCTGCTAGTGGATATCGACATGACGTTAGAAGTAGTGGGTGCATTCTCCAACAAGTGTTCTGGTAACAAAGTCGATAACTCTATTTGGGTTGGGGAAAGATGAGATATCATATACAACGAGAAGGGTCATCGGGTTGTTCCAATGGCGTCATTAATAATACCATACCAT
Source organism: Lichtheimia hyalospora FSU 10163 (assembly GCA_025094155.1). Lineage (NCBI taxonomy): Eukaryota > Fungi > Mucoromycota > Mucoromycetes > Mucorales > Lichtheimiaceae > Lichtheimia > Lichtheimia hyalospora. The sequence continues at coordinate 40,079 of PTRB01000060.1, forward strand.
GGATACGTTCATTAATATTGTCCCGTCGACGTCTTTCAACAGCATTATGTGATTCACGTCGTCGACGTCGCTTCTCAAACATTTCTTGTAAGCTAGAAAAAGATAGATCCAAGTGTTGGTCACACAACATCTTTTTTCATCCACATATACACACACTAACACGCACACACACTTTTTTTCCTTACTTTCGTTGTTGAATTTCATCATCTTCAGTTCCTGCAGGATAACCATCCAAATGACCAGTCGATGTTGAAGGAGAAACCATACCACCAAAGATGGGTGATTGACCAAACGATGATCCTGTAGAATCTAAGCTTGTACCAAACCAATTTTGGGCATTTGGGTCACCAAATGAAAGGGGTCGACCAGCTACAGCTGCAGAAGGCGGGCTCATAGCAAGTGATGCAGCTCCAAAACTGCTATGTCGTTGATGTAGTTGATAACTATTACTGGCATTAAATACTCCTCGAGGATTTCGTACTGGCATAGCGTCAACTGTTGTATGAGGTGTTCCCATTGATACAAGTCCACCTGGAGCTGCAAACTGTTCCCCTGATTCGAGTAATTCTTGTTGTGTTGGTGAATACATGATGTGTTTAATGGAGATGGCAAAAGTGAGTGAATGAAAAGAGAGAGAAAAAGAAGCGTGTGTATATGTGTGTGTTGTACGTGTTAAGACACTGAAAGATAAATGGCGCCTTTGAGAAAACGACTGCTGACCCGCGAAAAGTTGCACAACTTACGGGTCATGTGTCGAGTTGCTTCCTGCCCCATGCGCACTGCGCAACATTACTGAGCAAGGGGTGATAACATACACTTACCCCTTACACACACACATCCACCAAGCCCACCTCCTTGTTCTCTACTTGGGAACTCTATAAACAAGTCGTTTAATTAACTTGCCTTGCCCAACAACAACCTATGACCTATAATCCCCTTTGTTCCTTATCCACTTTTGTAATAGTTTTGGGCGCACGGTCGGCTGCATATCAATACACAACTCAGCTTCAGGTACCCGCCAATTATATAGTATTAATCCCGCCCTTTGATAATGATGATGATGATGATGATAGTATTGCATAATGAATGATAAATGAGCATTGTATCATATCCATAATATATATTTACATTTTTATCTTCTCTTCTACATGTACAGAACCATTTTGGGTTGAGCTGGGATCCGACTTGGGAACTACTGAATCATCATCGTCATCTCCTAATACAACTTCTTGACCGTCAATCACTCGAACAGGTCCTGTAAACCAATGTCTTGCAGAAAAGTAAAAGAATAAACTCGAACATGCCATGATGAATGCAAAAGGAACAATGGCATAGTTCATGTTGTCGGGTGTAACCGGACCTTCCGTAGGCAAGATAAAGAGCACACAAGTGAACTATGTGTAATTACCGTATCATGTTAATGTACATGACTTGATAAGCATACTAGAGTTATACTCACCAAGAGCCAGCAGCACGATAATGCACCACAAATAGTCGAGAACCTTCCCAAAGACCATGGACCTATAATGGAATTATGGTAAGCGACATGTCATCATTCACAACACTACACAGTACCAGGCTTGAATGTTTTCCGTGACACAGTGATTCTCAAGAGGATCGGGATAAAATAGGATGATTGTGCACCGATCGTGTTGACAGAGACAATGGCTTCAAAAGCTGTACTATTGATCATGTACAATACACCAACAATCACTAGTACCATCATACATGAGCTCACTTGTAACATACACGTGGCGTGACATACCTGCAACTGCAATGTTGAACCAAACGGCAATCACAGGATTGTTAGTACGTGGCTCCAGCGTATGAAGATAACGTGAAAAAGGCATTGCTCGATCTCGAGCAAATGCATATACCATGCGTGATGCTGCAAGTGTCAGGGCGCTACCGCAGAAGAAGATTGATAGCATAATAAAAATCACAAACACCAGAGTCCAAGTGGAACCTACAGCATCCAAGAAAACTTGAACCATAGCTGGTTTGATTGCATTGTCACTCAAGATTTGACCATCATAATCTTTGACCATAAAGCTCACGGCAACCAAAAAGAGGAATCCTGTAATAGCATTGGCCAACACGGCAGTAAGAATTCCAAACGGTGACCCATGTTGCGAGTTTTTGGTTTCTGGAAACTATTCTATTAGACATGGAAGATGCATTTATCACTTGATATTACCTTCAGCCATGTGAGCAGCACCGTCATAGCTAGAGAGCGTATATTGTGATTGAAGAATGACGAGGAGAAAGGCATATCCATTGTTTCCGAAACCAGATCCATTATAGAATTCACCAAACTGCATAACTGCGTGTGAGCATATAACATATAAGATATAAGCGATGATAGAGTGCTCACCACAAAGCTTCCAGTGTTCAATGGCTTGGTGAGCGCCAGACCAACAATAACAATAAAAATGATCCCAAGCATATTGATGTAAACTGTATTGCAAGTCCAATTAGCCACTTGCCAACAAGTTGTATTAGCAGGAACATGTAGGATTTTATGTACTTACAGGCTGCTTGATTGATAAGACCATTGAATTTGACTGCAACTGAGTTGATGATTCCGTACAAGAGGCAGATACCAACGAAAATGGCATACTGCACATAAACTGAAGTATCGGTTTCTGGTTGCCTATCAAGTATATTAGTGAATGCCATTGCAATTCCCAAATCATAAGCGCTTGTCACTTACCAGATACGAATGATTCCAGCGATAAATTGACTACAACCAAGGGCAATGCTGCTGACACCGACTGTGGTAGAAAAAGGTCGGTCATTCATTAATGAGTAAGCAAGAAAGGTTCCATAATGATGAGATGCTATCAGCTTACATGAATACGATATCCAATTGAACCACCCAGTTAACCAACATGCCAAAGGCATCCAGCTCGAATCCGCGAGACGACTAACCCAAAAGTATAGACCACCAGTTGTAGGAAAAGCACTACAGATCTCAGCAAGCGACAGGGCTACCAAGGTTGTAAAGAATGCAGTGATGGTCCAACCCCAAATTACACTTAGCTATGTACATAATAAAGTTTAGTGATATAGCATCTGTAGGAATATAATGGTTGTCAATATACTAACACTTCCAGCATCTACCATGGCATCTCCCCATAGCTATTGAAAGAGGATAATGCCCATTATTATCATTGCTTGAACAAAAAACCTATGTTTTCATTACCGGTGTAAGACCGCTCAATACCGAGCAACAAGAGAAGGCAATGGCAAAGTTGGAAAATCCAGAGATCGAGCGGCTCAAGTCCTAAAGTTGTGGAAGTGGAATCAGTTTCAATTGCTCTGTGAAGATGTAATGAAGTGAATGTGATAAAGCACCTGCTTGTAACCAAGCTCACGAAGCAATTGCTCATCGCGATCAAGTTCTGGCTCTCCTGTTTCGATTTGATTTTCAGTGGGTTCTTTCTTATTTCCCATTGAGATTGCGATTCAATAAAGGAAGATATGAGATACCAATGTAAAAACAAGATCGCTTTATATGTCAATCGAATCAGTTACATATGCACCTTGTGCGTCCATCGATAGAAAAGACATATTCATGTCGATGATATCCCATTCCCACAGACAATGCACATCCACACAACATCATATGTGATACGTACTTCAAAGATCTCACGGCTGTTTTCGGATATCTTTTACTATCATAGATAACGTCGCATGGATATCTTAAATACGCTGATATGAGATAATGAATACATCAACATCTTCAAAGGTGAGTTGCACATTCTCCCAATCCCGGGATTGACACACTATTACATTGATAATTGCATGTTGCAGTCATACAAAGGCGACAAGTACTAGTATCTTGGAATTTCACTCTTACATTCTCTCTCACGATCGATACCATATACAATACAAAGTTCCTGGTGTTGTAACGTGTATTTGTCATCGACGACGTATAATTGGCTTGTTGGTCTTTGAAATGTACGTATATGGACAAAGGCGACTGCTTTGTCTCACAATGTCTTTCATGTTATCTTATCCTTATGTGTCAAATTTCTGGTTTGACAGTCGAAGGTTGCCTGAGAATCAATAAATCGGTACAGGTACACACGAAGCATCAAAACCAATCATAGGGCTGCACTAATCTTTCCAAACAAAGGTAGATCCAGGATCCTGGGAGTTGGTGTAGTTCAATAATTACGCACAGTGGTGCCCCACAATTCTGTATTATCCATTACATTTGGTTCAGTGTCCCATCTTGTTGTGATCACCTCCATGTAGTGCATGGTAGGTGCTGCTAGCATTATCCCATTATAATGTAACAATATCACAAGTTCCTTTTCACACACCATATATCTGATGACTTTCTACGCGAACCTTATGAAGCATACGCTTGGTATTAGTGTTTGCTCGTATCTCCGAATGATACAAGCCGATGGCAGGTGGATATCACAAGCATTTTGTGGGGTTTGAGCATTGCCGTTCATAACTGGAAATTTGATCCGTTCACTATTCTGTGCCACGACTTGACCATATAAAGTAAAACCATTCCATATGGTGCGAACATGCCCAATTCTTCAAGCATATTCATGCATTGTAATTTCAAGGGCTACCCGATGATACCCTTGATGGTACATAATAATGATCCGTAATCAAGAAACACTTTTTGTTCTTACAAATCCTTGCTCAACACATAAACGTCAATATCATTGGTAGCGTGCATTGGACTTATTTCTTCCATTGAGACTCTTGTATGGGTCATCATGCAATTGCGAACAAGGAACATGTAATTTGCTAAAGACACATTAGTAGATTCAACAACCAAATGTACTGAGCTACTCCTGGCCATTTTCATTTTTATCATGCATGTAGATGCATGGATCACTTTGACCAAATTGACCAACATTTACTGACACAGCTATCCTAGTATGTGATTATTCATAGCCAAATATCGGATTATGTTAAGTATGCGCAGTTTATGAAATATGTTTGACTATCATAATTGTATGATACAAAAGCACCAGGTTATCAATAACATATCTTGTGAAGGAGAAGTTACCAATTCAACATTGACTAGCAATCAACATGCTGTAAAGCACATAGTCCATAGGGGTGAGCTGTGGTATGATAAAGAGATCTCATCGTATTTGTCTCTCGCAGTTTTCTGCTGAGTTCTCATAGGAGCACGGGCCGTTCATGCGACATTACGCAAGAGGCGCAGTGATGTTGGGCTTAGATTGTATAAGGATGAAGTATATTTCCAATGCACTACCAAGATTGTGAAGAGTTGATATGCTGTTATGAGTCAATGATTATTCGGTTTAAACTTATAGCGTCCTGTGGTGTCAGGTGTTCTTTCCATCGCAATAGGAATCGATGATGTTTGGCTGGGACAGAATTGAAAGAACAAACTCAGTTTAGGAAGCAAATCTTTTCGGTTGCACTTTCCTTCTCTTTCAATTGATCTCGATCACTAAGCAACTCATTCTCAACGCAAGTTACCTTTTATTATCGCAACAGCAGCACCAGTAATCAGTGCAACAAATTCTCGATTCACGACTTGAAGTCTTGATATCTCTTTTATAATGAGCAAGTTGCCGACGACGGCATCGTCAGTGCCACCAACCACCACTTCACCATCCACCAACATTAGCACCCCAGCACCCATGGCATTGCCTAGCATGCTACCGTCATCTAACAGTGGCATCAATACTAGTACTGTGGATGGAACCAAAGCAGTAGTCAACCCAAACCAGCTTCAGAGAACAAAGATGCAGAATGTACCAGCGTTCTTAAACAAGTTATACAAGTATGGTTACTGATGATTGTAATTGATATGGAATATGATACTAATATCATGTAGTATGGTAGATGATCCAAGCTCGGATGATCTTATTCGCTGGGCGGATGATGGCATGTCATTTCTTGTGTTGCGACATGAAGACTTTGCAAAACGCGTTCTACCCCGGTTCTTCAAGCACAGTAACTTCTCATCATTTGTACGACAACTCAACATGTATGGTTTCCATAAGGTGCCCCATCTTCAACAAGGTGTATTACATGCAGACAGTGACGCAGAGCGATGGGAGTTTAGCAATCCACATTTCCAACGCAATCAACCTGATCTACTACTCTTGGTGACTCGGAAAAAGGGCAGGGACACTGAGGAAAAGGAAACAGGCAACATTGATATGCATAATATTCTGGATGAAATTGCTGCCATCAAGAAGCATCAAATGAGTATCAGTGCGGATTTGAAGGGTATTCAACGGGACAATCAAGTGTTATGGCAAGAAACTCTGGCTGCACGAGAACGTCATCATCGTCATCAAGAAACTATTGATAAGATCTTACGATTCCTTGCATCTGTATTTTCAAGTGACAAGAAACGAGTGGTGATTCCAAGGAAACGGCGTATGCTTATTGGTGATGCCAACACAGAGTACAAGGATGAGGATTATTTGGAAGAAGAGGAAGAGGATGATCGACCTGCGAAAGTAGCACGTCATTTCAACATTGATGAATACATTAATGGTAACCAGGGAAACTTGTCTGCATCCAGCACGGGGTTGCCATATACCGGGAATGCTGATGACGCACTCGCCAATGCTGCATCATCCGATGCACCTGCCACTGAGTTAGCTGCTGCCATTGCTCTTAATGATGAAACCAAGCAGCAACAACAAAAATTACAACAGCAACAACAACATCAGCAAATGCAAATGAGCGTTAGTCATCTACCGCCATCTACAGAAGGTAAGATCGATTTGGGATACGATCAATTATTGGATACTGACATGTCTTGTTTTCAGGATCTGCACAACCACAACATCATCAGCAACCTGATTTGTCATCAACAATGAATATTCAACAACTTCAAAGTCTCATTGCACTTGTACAAGCTAATCCTGCACTACTAAGCCAATTGGGTGGTGACGCTTTATTTAATCCCCATATTCCACCCCAAGTGGATTACAATGGAGCATCCTTCAATCATAACAGTAACAGCAATAGCAGCAAAACAGGCACACAGCAATTGACATCCCCATCCGTAACACCTGCACAATCGACATATCCAATTTCTACTGTGACACCTTTGACATCATCCTCCCCATCACTTCCGCAAGTCAGCAATAACATTACCACCGTCGCCAAATCAGCAGATGCTATCAATCAAGATATTGATGCACTTGGAGCAAGTCTGGGTCTTTTAGCAAGTCAACTTGGTTTTGATCCAACCAAGGCCGATTTCGGTTCCATTAACATGGATGAATTCCTCAACACAGGCAAGTAGGAACCTTGTTGTTTTCAATCCTCCAATACTAACATATATTTTAATAGCTGGAACTCCTGAGGCAGCATACACGGTCGATTCGCCATCAGCATCCAATACTCCAGTGGATCAAGGCACTCCAAGTTCAACTCCTGTCAAGAGTGAGACGCCAAAAGCTGAAAAAGAGTAGAGTTATTTCATGATGGATGCACGCACACACACACACACATAACCCATTTCTTTCCCTTGTACACAAGTTCCCTTTCACTTCATTACATACCATAGCATAGCTGTACACTTTGTTTTTTAACTTTCTCCTTTCATTAATGCATTGTTTTTCCATTCCTTTATGGGATAAAAATTCATGTGGGGTCCATTGTTGTCTTTATTGACTTTTTGTTAAAATTCATGTGATCAAAACATACTATTTTTTTTTTGGTTGGACAAAGGGGAGAATCATATTTCAAATATGAGTGTTGGGATGGTTAAAAGATGCCAAAGAAGCGACGCTTGTTATCATGGACCTTAGCCTTAGCACTGGATGCACTTGCAGCAGATGCCTTGGCATGTTTGCCTTCAGCTTTAGCCTTAGCAGCAGAAGCACTTGAAGCCTTAGCAACAAAGTCACGGTCATCATCATCATCATCATCATCACCACGCTTGTCATGAACCTTAGCCTTAGCACTGGATGCACTTGCAGCAGATGCCTTGGCATGTTTGCCTTCAGCTTTAGCTTTAGCAGATGAAGCACTTGAAGCTTCAGCTACACCTTCATGGTCATCATCATCATCATCATCATCACCGCGCTTGTCATGGACCTTGGCTTTTGCTTGAGAAGCACTTGCAGCAGATGCTTTAGCATGTTTTCCTTCAGCTTTAGCCTTAGCAGATGAAGCACTTGAAACTTCTGCAACACCTTCAAGACCACGTTTTTCATCCTTGCTATGAGCTGAAGCTTCAGCATGACTTTCAGCTTGTGCATCAGCGTGTGCATTTTTCCCTTCAGCATGTGCAGATGCGCTACTTTCGGTTTCAACTTCGACCTTGCCATCCTTGTTGGCATGTGCAGTGGACTTGCTTTCAGCATGAGCATCAGCCTTTTCACCTTCCGCATGAGCAGATGCCTTGCTTTCAGAGTTGGCCTTCACTTTGTCTTCATGCTTATCATCAACCTTGTCATCACCCTTATCATCCTTTCTGTCATCATCGTCGCAATCATCATCATCCTTGTCATCACGTTCCTTCTTGTTGGATTCAGCTTCGGCTTTGCTTGATGATTCTGCACTAGCCTTAGCATCTTTGCCTTCAGCATGTGCAGTGCTATGGCTGGATGTGGATACAGATGCTTCACCTTCCTTATGCTTGATAGCAGCAACAAAGCCATTGTCATCGTCACCTTCCTTGATCTTAACTTCGCCTTGGTCACCTTTAAGTTCAATACGCTTATCACCTTCTTCACCATGATCATCATCCTTGAACCAACGTTTGGTGTTATCAGTCACTTGAACATTGAAGCAGTTGGCACCCGAGTATGTAACCACGCCATTGGACATGAGCATTTTGCAGCCATTGGATGCATTCTCCACAGGGGCGGCATTCAATAGACCAGTGAATGCAAGAGCACATGAGATGGAAATTGGAATAAGGCGCATTGTAAAAGAAAGAAAGTTCTTTAAGATGCTGGGTAATGATTTGATCTCGCTGTCAATGAACCTGGTCTTTTTATACCCAATTGTTGTTGTTGTTCAATTTGTCGTCAAGAAGCCTGGCCTTCCCGCTACCTATGTTCTTTGTGATATCTTGTCAGCTGCAAGATTTTCATGATTCATTGTGGTGGCGAATGTACCAACACCAAGAATCTGATGATAAACTCACATACTACCATCAGCCGGGATTGAAATTCATGGTTCCTGCAGGCACATACACACATCATCTTCTGGATAACATGGTTCGGCTTGATTACAATACATACATTATGGATCATGGATAACAGTATAGCTATGGTACATTTTGAACATTGAAACGTGTATATCCACGTGAGGAAAAAGAGTTGACATTGACATGCTAACATCTCAAAACATCCTGCCCTGAATAGTAAAAAGCAGTAGCAGTTCCGGAACTTCCCACAGTGGTAAGTTTAATTAATGCAGGGGCTAGTTTTGCCGGCTGTTGGGATCTATTGATGATGTTCACCGCATTGTTTGACTTTCTTTATGCAACACTATTTTCTCTCATTTGTTCTCCTTTTTCTTGGGAAATAAAGTGTTGGGTAATCTTAACCTATACAAACGATGTAACCCAACATCTGCGGAACATTTATTGTTTAAGGTTTCTAGCTTGTATTGTGCGATACATGAATGATCGATTGTCAGTGAAATAAGCATAGTTTTACACATGTAGCTACTACTCGACCTATAGGTATAGATAAGATATAACCTAATAGCAATACATTATCATTTTCCATGTTGCAATTGTAAACTGTTTCTGGTGGATGCATTCATGCGAGGAGATCTACTGTACTTTGGCTAGTGGGCACGATCAGTCATGATGGTAAGCAACATTGACGACATTGAACTTGGTAGCAGTTTCCCTTCATAGCGACAATGCCATTTATTTATTGTAACGTCGTAATATCATTTCATAGTCGCATTATGTATATTGCTTTCGTTGCATAATGTTTAAAGCACAAGAAACATCCACCACCGATATGAAAACGAATGTTCAAAGATCCTTCTCATTCCCACGAGTATGTTTGGGATCCTAAAGTAATCTGTGTGCAACCAGTCGAATGCTGTAGATCTACTCAATGCCTGGCGCTTGGGCATTCAGAAAGGAAAGAAAAGTCCGAGTCCGGTCAGCATGAAGTGAATGTTCCCTGCTTTCGTACCCCATCACCAGGATGCCTTTGCACTATCAATGATCATTTTCTTGACGCGTTCCATTATATCTCACATCGCACAACAAATGGGCCATGAATGAAAACGCAAATATATGGGTGCTATGATTGCAATAGTTGACGATTCAAGCCAAGCCGATTATATTTACGACCACAAAATGAATGGCACGTGACCAGCACACATGTCCAGCAAGCATATGCGTGCCATTGATAATCAAGGTTTTGGTCATATCGATGAATGAGTGGTAAGTCGATCGTATATTGAAGTGAATCGGAATCTATTTACAGGGTGCAAGATCACTTTGGTCACAAGGTTGAAATACAAGTCGCACAATGGTTGACTTGCAAGAAGCATTTCATTAAGTGAAAGCCATTGGCGATCATTCACCGCCACCATGTTGCACGAACACCATGTTGCATGAATATTATTATGTTTAAAGCCTTAACTCAGAAGCCAAATTATGACAGCAACTGGCAACAACTGCACATGAACTACGCACCCGGGCAACTGCACTACAATGTGCGAACCAGTTTCAGGTATGTTATCTGATTGGAATGTATCCTGTAAAATTTAGGTTTTACACCCTTGGATACTGTATTAATCATAGAAATGGACACTTGTAACAGATATAGATTGGTCGTGCAAATGATACGATAGTAACTATATGTCCTGTCGTATGTATGTGTGTTTGGATTGCTATCACAATTCAATAATGAAACAATTTCCCACATTTGCACCATAAACCAAATATTTGTGTGGTTTGTTTGAGAAAGAAAAACAAATCTATCCTGTTGGCATGAGAATAATGGCGATCAGAGCAATGGCCGATCAACAATAACAAAAAACAAAAAGCGAGGTCCAGACCGAGTAATATCCCAACTGCCCGGAGGTAACACTTGGTGCAAACTTCTTGGCCTTGTAACACATGCAGGGGATAATAAAGCCGATGTGAAGAACGACAAGTGTAATAGTCATATTGCACTGGGGATATTCTGCATTCCTTGAATACATTGCATAACGCTTAAATAGGCATATCTCAAGTTACCGGCTAATGCGTATCGCATCTTTTTCCATGTACAATGCATGCATATGCAGCAACACATATCAGTATCACAACAGCAACAAAATGGAATGAGATAACGCTGAGTATAACTGTATTGATAGGAGAGTGATAGAGATATTTCACTATGGATAAGCTATAGCATATGTGTAGTGCAATGTGTGTTAAAAGGTGAGCGGGATCAACCACATAAAATGCAAGTAGAAGCATGGAAGCCAGAATGATGCGGGTGCTCCCCTTGCTCCAGATCAGGGTCGGGTCCAGTCATTCGAGTGCTGCTTTTCAAGGTTGTTGCACACACACGTCTGTTGCTTTTCTTGTGTAATGTCCTTGGTACTCTTTCTTTCTCCTCTTACTTTGAGACACACACTCATTTGGCTTTCCGTCTGTGCATAAGTACACTATTTAATCACTCCACGGACATGTTCCGGCATTCCCGATTCCTTTTTTTCTCTTTTCTTCCTTTTTGTTCTTTTCAACATGACCCATAGTAATCATCGCCGACGCAAATGTATTCCACTTGTACCAGTATCACCACTTGTCAAAGCATCCATTCAAGCCAAACAAGCCTATTCAGAAGCTACTGAAAAGCTATCGCAAGCTAAGCAACAAAAGCAACATGTGGATAGTTTACGACGATTGGCAGAAGATACTAAATTGGAGCGTCGACGTATGGAAACCTTGGAACACGACATGGAGAGCGTGGCATTCGCAACAGCATTGAACTGGGATCCCAATGTACTTGCTAAGCAAATAACTGCAGTGAATTGTCAACTATTCCAACGAGCCATATTGGATAAACGATGGTTATGTCATTTGGATAAAGAAAAGACACGACTTGATGGATTGGATGATTTCAATCGATATCTTACTCATAACCTTGCACACCAACTTATCGTTGGGTCGGAGCTGACGCCGGCGTCTTCCGTTGTGCCACCCTTTGTTAACCAACATCATCAACTTATCACTCATTGGGTTCAAGTGGCTTACTTGCTGGTTCATGCCTATCGTGATTTTTCAGGATTTGCTGCCATCATGAAAGCTTTAGCATTACCAGAAGTACGTCGATTACGCAAGTTATGGCGTGGATGCCCTGCAAGAACTAGAGACCTGTACAACAACTTGGTGCTTCTTGTTTCACCTAGCAACGAGTACCAAGCTTATCACACATGGCTTAAAGATACACTTGATCTTTTTCAACATACATCACCAGCTACTTTGGTGATTCCTTGGCTTCTTCCTCATTTCGCATCCATCCGATCCATTATCAAGGAATATGCAGCAGTAACATCGGCAATACTTTCGGCTCCTGGTGCACGTAAACTTGCTCTCGTGGTGGATTGTTTAAATACATGCCAACAAGGTGGTTCAGTGATGGGAACATCAACGACAGAAACGGGTAGACATGTGTCACTTAAACCAGTACATGTTGAAGGGCTCCGATCCACTATTGTGCCACCTACCGATCTTAATCGCTTAGTGCCCGGTGACTTGGTTGTGTATCACTGGCTGGTTTCTCGTGCATATCTTGATAAACAACAACTTGTGCAAGAATCTCTTGAAATCAAGCCATTAGGAAATGACGAAATACCATTGTCGTATGAAGAAGAGGAGAATGAAGATATCATGTTTGAACAAGAATTCCACATCGAGATTGAATCATCACCACCCAGTACCAATAACTCGGATGAAAATGCCAACGACTCCATTTCAATGAAACAACAACAGCAACCATCTAAAGCAAATGATTCATCTGAAACAAAAGCAACATCCACCACCATTGGCTCATCATCCTCGGTACAATCAGCAACTTCAACTGCTATCAAGAAATCGCGTCTTTCTCCTACTGCTCCAGAGTTTGTACCATCAAGCAAGACACTTGCTTCATCATCATCCACTGCAGCTATTGCAACACCAACTGCATCATCCGAGGAAGATCCCGATGAACAATGGCATGGCTACCTGTATTATGAGCGTAAAGGAGAAACCAAGACAACCGTATCCGATGAAGAAGATGAAATTTGGAATGGATACCCCAGTCCATCCACACAATCAGAAGAGAGCTCTGAAGAAGAAGAGGAATGGAAAGGATATACAGCATACAAGATGGAACAGGATTGGAAGCAAGAAATTAATCACAAGGTACATAATTGCGAGTGGCAGGGTTATACGCTTGAAACACTGAATGAGGATGAATTGGATTCAAGCACCATGATGGATGGCAAGTTTGAGTCATCAAGATTAGCAAGGACAACTCATGCAAGGCACTGACAAAGAAAAAAAGTATCCTGTAACACCATCCCAACCCCTTCTCACTCTCTATACCCCATAATTCCATATACACACACCATCATACAATAGTAAGGCTTACTTGAAAGTTGTTGTCTTATTTGTGCATCCAATAATATAAAGAAAAAGAAAATCAAAACGATAAAGAACATGAGCTACAATTACAACCAGAGATACATACAAAGGATATAAGGAAAGTGAAATTGTGTGTATGTGGTATACAAATTAATTGGGGGGGGGGATAAAAAAAGCCATCACAAAGGCACTTGTACATGATAGGCAAGAACACCAGTGACCCAGCCCTTGGCATACTTGAACACTTTGCTTGAACCATCCATTTTAGAAAACCGTAATCCAACTACAGTACCATCATCTGACGATGCAAATGCTTCGATAGTGAAAATGGCTGTAGTATGCTGTTCCTTGTCTTGATCCGATTCTGGAAACGAGGAATGTTGTAGTGGTGGTGGTGGTGGTGGAGTGTTGGATGATGATGGTGGCATAGTGTGTTGTGGATAACGGAACTGAGTACTGTTGGCCATTGAAGATTGAAAGTGGAATGATTGTGACCATGGCATCATGACGGTTTCATCGGGATTATGGGTGAATGGTGATGATAAGCGTTTGAGTGCTTTACTCCATCGACTACTTGTTCGTGTACTTGCATTACTCAATAAACTGCTTTTGCCACCAGTAGTACCATCCATGGTTGCAAATGAACCACTCCGTTGAGTATCATGTTGTTGATTCAACATGGGTGTTGAATTACTTGCTTTGATATGATGGCGCTGTGGTTGCTGTTGTTGGTCTGCATAGAAAGCATTTGAAGCACTTTGTGGCGTAGTGATACGTTGCATATTCATTACACACACCAATCGCAGCGGAGTATCGTGTCGGTACACAATCCCTAGCAACCCACATGCCGACCTGACAAGCTGAACAAGTGTTTCTTCACGCGATGTACCCACCACGCCTGCGTGGTCGTGTGGTTGTTGTTCTTTGTATATATCTGGCTGTAATGTGTAGTATGTGATTTGATCTTTGGCAACACGTTGATACAATTGTGAAAGGCTGAGTGTAGAGGCGGTCTTTTTCAATCGTTTTGTCGGCTCAGTTCCGGATGTGCCATTAGTAGTGGATACTTTAAGTTTGCGTAATAGGCGATGAATGGGTGATTGCATATCATGACCTGCTGATAATGGATGCAATTGTGCTTGTTGTAATTCAGCACGCACTTGTTTGATCAGCTGTTTCTGTAACATTTCTTGTGATTGCACGATATGGTCGCGTTTTGAGTACGGTGTATATTGTACAGATCGGCTAGTGAAATAAATGGATGGGCTGATAGGGTGATACAGGATCGTCTTTCTGACATGACGCCCACGGCTTTTTTCCTCTTCGAGATCTCTCAGGTACCGTTGCCGTATACGTTCTCGTTCCAACTTTGCAGTCGCTTCCTTATCATGACTACTCATGTGATCTTCATGTTCGAATAAATCTTCAAGTCGACCATAGTCATTCAACCAGGCATCATCCTTAAGAGCTTGTCGCACACCCATACGTTTTCGACGATCCACAGTAAGACACTTTCGAATGGTTGCCTGAAGGCCAGAACTGAGATTCTCTGGCATTGGATAATTCCCGCTTACCACATACTTTTTAAGCTGGTCTTGATCTAGTAAAAAAAAAGGTCCCAGGTTAATATGTATCATCATAAAAATGATATTTTAACGTACCACGAGCATGACCAAATGGTTCAAAACCTGCTGTCATTCGAAACAATGATACACCCAAGCACCAACAATCCACTTCTGGACCAGTATAGCGTTGACCTGTAAAGATTTCTGGACTATAATATAGCATGGACCCTGCATAGACGTACATATTAGTGTTTCTCCTCGTTTTCATTTCCGACTAAAGAATGTGACAACAAACAAAACCTTACCACAAAGGGTCTTTAATCGTTGATGCGGCCCGTACCGATTGCCTAATCCAAAGTCGGCCAAACGGATCTCACCACCCGGCATCAATAATACATTAGGTGTCTAATGCATACACGTGTTGTTAGTAAACATACTTTTTTCTCCCTCCCTTGAAATGCAAGTACGCACGCGCCGCAATATATCCCAACAATAGAAAACAAGGGCGATAACATACCTTGATATCACGATGAACCACCCAATGTCGATGACAATAATCCACAGCAGCAACCAATTGTCGAAATACATGTCTTGCTTCTTCTTCTGATAAATGACCATTGGATTGTTTGAGATGCTCATCGAGATTGACACCAGGAACATATTCCATGACGATATAAAGGGAATCTGCTGTTTCATATGTTTCATACAAGTGGATAATGTTCTTGTGATCCAATATTTCCATGAGTGCCACCTCTCTCACCAATCGGGACATGACTCTATATTCATGGGCTCTCTTGTCAATAATCTAATGATGACAGTGTATTAGTATACCATCATCAAGTATCATATATTAGGATTCCAATTACCTTGATAGCGACTTGATGACCTGACTTGAAATGTCTTGCTAACCATACTTTACTAAACTTGCCATGTCCAATCTGCTCAACGAAATGATAGTCGCCGATACCATGAACAAGCGTATCTGAAGAAGGAGGATATTCTTTTTTTGGCTGCTTGTTTCCATGATGTCTCCTAGAAGGTGACTTTATAGGAGGTGTAGGTGCCGTTGGTGTTGCTGTTGTGTCCACTTCTGGTGGCGACGCAGGGGTATCCTCACTGTGGCGATGAGAACTAGCACGCTTCGATGAGAAAGGAACGTATCGTGGACTGGGTAATTCTTCAGTGATGGGTGGCGATGGTGGAGCGATCCCTTGATGTTTCCCATGTAAAAAAGTTGAAGGACGCCGCCGTAACTTGTATCGTAGCTGATCGGCGACAGCCCGTAATGGCATGACGATCAAGCGAAAGAAGAGGAAAAAGGGGAGTGTGTATTCAAGAAAGAGTGTATGAATATGTGTAATGTAGTAATGAAGCGAGAGTAAGAAGAAAGAATAAGATGAATATGGAAAGGTTCAAGTGACGAATTGGAAAGAGAAAGAGACACACATCTATCCATACACAACACACATCTTCATCTTCATCAGAAGTGTACGAGCTTTTAATTACACAAACGCGTGCTTCATCCAACTCCACCCACGAGCATCGGAAACTAGGGACTAACATGCCGACACACTCTCACATAACTGAACCAATATGGTAAATACGTTTGACACCAAAATGCATCCATCGGATGATAAAGTTATTGGTTGTGTGAAATCAATGTTGATCCTGTAACTACCTTCAATATGCCGATCGTAATTCCGAGACCATTCTTTAGATGCGTAAACACCGTTACGGTTGCCAAGGACTACTATACTATATTATCCCTTCTCATCACGCATAATAATCTATGCACAGCTGGTGGTGGCTGATTAACATTCTTCATTCTCCTTTTACTGCTGCTGCTCCCCACTTTTTGATGACGTGTGTGTATGTGTGTTGTGGGTGGTACTCAAACACTTACAGAGAGTATCTACGACAACAAACATTGAAACCCGGGGATCTGCAACAAAAATGTAATATTTGCCATCACGTTGCCGATCTTATCAAATCCTTTTTCAGTCTAGATCAATCACAAATACAAAGAAAATGAATATAAGGTGCATGATCATCTCCATCTAGTTATTGCATTCAGGCACCACATGCCATTGGTTGTTTACAACACTAAAGGATACAATTGATCTACCATTAATAAATGTATCTATGTAAGGATGATCCATCCAATATGGATATATGCATTAGGTGCATCAACATTATATTGGGCTTTTTGTATATGTATGTGTGTGTTTTGAATGCAAGAGCAGCAGATCAGGATTTTTTAATGCTTAATACACGTGATGGGTAAGAAAGAGGAAGAGTGACAAGCAACAGGGGATATACGGATGTGAGATATGGTGCATGAGAAAGAATGAGTGGTGATGATTGCTACTGCTACTGCTGCAGGATGTGAATGAATGGTGCGTAAATAAAAAAAATGTGTACACAGATTAAACAAGGATATCAAAGAGCAGCTTGTGCAATTGATAGTGGACCATGGTCGTCAACGACAATGGTGAGAAAGAAAGAAGAATAAGAAACGGAGTGAATGTGTGTTGTTGTTTTTGCAGAAACTGTACTACATAGGAGACAAT
Organism: Lichtheimia hyalospora FSU 10163; assembly: GCA_025094155.1. Lineage (NCBI taxonomy): Eukaryota > Fungi > Mucoromycota > Mucoromycetes > Mucorales > Lichtheimiaceae > Lichtheimia > Lichtheimia hyalospora. The sequence goes on from PTRB01000060.1 coordinate 57,790, forward strand.
GAATTAGATTGGGTCATCGTCATCATCTGCAAACAAGCCATTCCGTGCAAGGGCATTCTCCACGGTAGCCTTCTTGGATTTGTCATTCTTGTGTTTCTTGTCCAACTTTTTGGATGACACTGCTCCCAATCCTTTGAGGTAATCCACCAAACGTTTGTGACCCCCTGTTTTGGCTATATCCAATGGACTTGGCACACGTTTCGATACATAGGCATTAAAATCACAGTTGAAGCGTTCAATTAAAAGAGCCACCACTTCCAAGCGACCTGCACGAGCAGCCCAATGAATGGGTTGTTCTCCATGGTTTGTGCCTTGTGTGGGTGGAATACGACATGATCGAACCAAAAAGCCAACCAAATCAGTATGACCCGATAAACAAGCATAATGTAAAGCAGTGGCTCCTACATACATACATTGACGTCAATAAGGAGGTGTATGAGAAAAAAGGGGCAAAAGAAAAACATACCTTGAGCATCCACTTCATGGTTCAATGCACCTTGTGTATATCCAACAATGAATTCAACCACAGCAGCATGACAATGCTCAGCAGCTGTATGTAAAGCGGTTTTCTTTTTGGGTCCTTCACCTCTAGCACTGATTAAATCACCACCTGCTTGAACCACTTTTTGTAAACCAGCAAGCCAACCGACACGAGCAGCAAGATAACATGGTGTCACCTAGAGAGAAAACAACATGTAAATAAAAGAAAACAAATACTCCCTGAAAGAGTAGTAATAGTTACCTTATTCTCATCTGCTTCACTCAATGTTAATGCATTTGGGTTGGCTCCTTGCTGTAGGAGAAGGTCAAGTGCTCCAGGGGCCTTGGTGACAATAAGAGCATGAACCATACCATATCCATATTTGACATCGTGGCAGGTAGGAGACTGTTTTGCTGTGTTGGGTGATCCTCCACGACGTAAAAAGTTACTACAAGAATGCACATGTTAATCATGACATGCATGTATCATAGCAACAAACTAACCTAATGATCTTTTCAACAGTAACATCGCTACCAGAACTTTTGGAAATGGTATCCCAAAGACCATCGGATGCACCAAACATGAGCGGGTCCACACGTCGTTGTTGAATCATGCATGAACCAGTATATCCATTTGTAGAAGTGGTAGATCGTACAGGAGTCATGGGTACTGAATAAACTGACGTGGCGGAAGAGGGAACACCACCATTACCAGCATTGGCTGGTGTTATTGTAGAGTTGCCATGGTGATTACCCGAGGAGATTGTACAAGGAGTAGAGTATGATGAATGGACCGAGGGGTTTTGACGTAAGTTTTGCCATGATCGTTTTTGTTGACCATTGGCTTGTTGTGGCAAAGATGGATGAGGTGTGGCTTCACTGGATGATTGTGGTGTAGGATATGATACATCACTACCAACACTATAGATACTGTTGGTACCTGCATGTCGCACAGGATAATTGGGTGGTGGTCGTGCATTATCAGCCAACGATGAAGTAGCTGTAGACGAAGACATTACAGAAGACATTGACGGCAATGGTGGTGCATTCCAAAAGGATTGTTGATAGTGATGCACGTTGGATGACGATGTAGATGACGATCGTGAAGGCATACTACTACTACTAGTTGGCAATGGTCGAAGTGAATCATATTCTTCTCTTTCTGAAACAACTGAAGGTTGTGGACTTGTTGGTGTGAGTGGATAGTTGATAGCTGAAGTAGATGTGGATGCTGGTGTAGGTGGTAAAGCTTGCTGCTGCGGTGGTGGAGGTGGTGGAAGGGGTGGTGCTGCATGTGGCGGTGGAAGTGGTGCACTCGATGAAATAGCTGATATTTCACTACGTGTTTCGGATGCACTAGAATGACTTCTTGTCCTTGACGTTGTTGAGTTGCTTGTATTGCTGGTTGAATGAGCAATACTGGGTGATTGTTGTTGTTTACTGAGATAATCAGCTTTCTTTTTAAAGAACTGCATTTCACGCACTGCTTTCTCATATCGCCGTTGATGCTCATTGTTAAGTCCTCGCAGTTGCTCATTCTCTTGTTCAAGCATGTGTGTTCGTTGTTGTAACATGGTCACGATACGTTCATGGTCTGTCAATAGTCGATTGAGCTCAATTTTAAGGACCTGCCGCAAATTGTCATGCTCCACTTGCTGTATTAAGTCGACAAGACATTCACGAGCGCTGGGTGGTAGCACGTTTGTTTTATCTTGATCACAGATACTAGCAGTTGATCGAATGATTTCATCCATGCTATGAAACGATGGTGTCGGGGACAAGGTGGTGGATGGTGGCATATGTTTGTGTGTGTGTGTGTTATCGTTGGTGCTTTGCCAACAATAAATAATAAAAGAGTACAAAGAGTGGGTGGGGTTGAGAAAGAGAGAAAAGAGGAAAGAAGAAGGGGTTGCACACCGCACTTTTTATTTTTCAGGATTGCGTGAAACGATTTGATCCCACTACTATTTCAGTCGAATGAGAGGAGCCTACCTTTCCTCCTTTTATTCCCGCCAAATCACTCATTTCTACCAGCAAGGTGGATTCCAAGGAACGCAATTTCTTTTTTCTTCTAGTACCACAAAGCACAACATATGCTGGCTTGTTCATTTAGTCGCTTGGACCCAGTTGTTTTACAACAACTTTGTGTGTCAATGTCATTTTAATATTTATCATTTTGGTGTTGATCATCATGTCAAAACTGCCATCATCAATCAATCATCCCTCTTTTTGCCCCCTCCTTTTACTATTATACAAAAAGAACAACAATAACCTCCCTTAACACACAGTAGCCTTTGTAATCATAATATGGATGTGTGAGTGTATGTATTGTGCATGTTTTGATCTATACTGCCGTTCCTTTCCCCTTTTTTTCACTCTCTTTGCTCCCCGTCAACCACCCATCATCATCCACTCCCCCCTTTTTGTTCTTCTTGTACGTATATGTGGATCCATCCGTTGGCAATACAGCTTTGCAGAATCTCCTTAGATAACAAGCATCAGTATAGATTGTCCTTATTATAAGCTTGTTATTCTAGGTCGCCGCTGATTGACAGGATCACATGGAAAACTTGCCCTTTTATTCTCCATTTGGGCATCAGTGGTGGTTTGCATATCACATTTGTGGCCATGGTGTCGTGTTATCTCATGTCGCCGCCTAAAGTATAGTTGTACAATTCAATTTAACATGTTCACACACATATACTCACACACAAGATCCTATTGTTGGCAAAACGGCTTTGTATGCAGACCCCAGATATGTTTCTGATCTTCATATTACCCTGTCAAGCAAACTTTAACTCTCTCTGCTGAAGATTCAAGGAACAAAAACAGTCAACACAGACAATCCACTAGCACACTTTTGCTCCATTTGTCTCGCCCATCTCTATTCTCTCTCCTTTTTTCGACCCCTTGGTGTATGTATGTGCGTGTGTGGTTATATGTGTGTATGAGCATATGTGATTTCTCTTTCTTACATAGCAATGCAATCATTAAACGGAGTTGGTGCAGCCAGCATAGACCAATATAGGTAAATGCCTCGCGAGTAATATTAACGAATGTTACAATTGGACTGTTACACATATGCATTTGCATCACTATTATCTTTCACCCTTGCAATTCCCGTGTACAGTAGCTTGGAGGGAGGAGAAATCAATCCAGTTTTTACCACCTGCGATACAGGTCACGTCAATCATTCACGACAAAAAGAAGTGTTATCTCCAAAATGTAAATGATTTCCTATTTCGGTGTTTTAGGCCGTTTGCATTATAGTATCACAATAGATCTTCGTTAGTGATGAGAACGATGATGTACATATGATTTTTATTAAGTGACCTAATAATATAACTATTTCACATCTGTATCAAAGTATAGAATATATGATGCTTGCTATCACATTCATGACACGTCATACGATTGGGAGTATGTTGCGACTGTGGAGAAAATTGTTGTCAGTCCAGCATTTCCCAAGAAGTTCTCATCATATGGCCAACATTTTCAGTGGCATACAATGATCTTGGGATATAGATGGAACAGTATTGAAGCATTTAACTTTCCAGTGGCTCTTTGGCAGCTTTGGTAGAAGACTTGATAGCATGCCAACCTTAAGTATGCTGATCCAAGGTGAACAACTCTAGGTGACGCATCAAAGTCCACCAGTGGGCATGGATGTTATTGAAATCCAATATAGGTTGCTATATCTGGTCCATGATCCATGCTGAAAAAGTTGCCTGTAGTGCATCCTAGCTCCTTCTTTTGTCATTATATCAACGAGCATATATCTTCGGCACACGTAGATCTTATCTTAAATAACGATGATACTATGTGGGAATGATATTGGAGACCTATTAGTGTTTATTTGAATAAGAGATATGATGATACTATGTACAAATTACGCGTGTCAAGAGCTGATACTGGATGTGTTCCATTATGCAAAACTACATTAAGGGATCCCAAACTCCGGTGGGTGGCCGAATCTTAACTCAAGAAGTATGTGCTCTCACTCACTCTCCCCTTCCTGCTCCCAATTAATAGCTCCTAGGGAATATAACAATAAAGAGAACGGTGGCAGTACCAGATCTCACTTACTCCTTTCAATCTCTCTCATTGTATGACCCCTTCTTAACCACCTCCTCATATTCTATTTACGATCCCATCGTTCCATGGTCCTCCCTTGTATACAAATCTCATGAAAAAGGTGGCACATCAATGGATAACAGGAGAATGATCGACAATTAGTTTATTTCCCTTGCAAACGCCTCATGCGTTCTTCTGCAGCTCTAGCACGCATTTCCCTTTCTAATCTCATACGTGCTTCGGGTGTCATATTGGCCATGTTCATTTCTGTTGTCCGCACATTGTTGCCTCCACCTAATGTCCTTGCACCAGTATTAGTTGCATGACTCTTTTGCCTCTGTTGTCGTAATGCTGCAGCTTTTGCCTCCTCTTGTTGAATCCTTTCATCATCACGTTTTCGACGTTCTTGTTCAATCATGCGACGTCGTTCCAATTCACGCTCCTTGCGTTCCTTGTCCCTTTCTAGGATCTCAAGCTCAGCTTCAGGTGATAATGGACTTGGGACTCGAGCTGCATTAAGCCAATCACACATGTTGGGTAAATCATACATACAACGTCGAAATGCATTGCGTGTATCTTTCTCTCTTGCCACCTCATATGCTGTTTTTCCGAGATCATTTTCAACCGTTGGATCAACTTGAATATCACGTAATAGTACAGAAACCAATCCTGCATGAGCACCATGAGCAGCTAAATGCAAGATGCTTGGAAATCGACGTAATATTTCTTCTTGTTCAGGAACAATTTGGGGTGTCAATTTTCCACGAGTTATTGGTAGAAGCAACTCCTCGTGTTTACGCACATGTGCCAACACCACTTGCTCTTTGCCTTGTCTCGTGAGTGATATCAATTTCTCCACTTCAGGTGCCATTTTAGGTTTCTCAGCCGTCTTTTTGTTGTTATCCATTAAACGGGATTTTTCCAATTGCTGACGTGCACGCTCTTGTTTATCAGCTGCTTTTTGTCGTTGTGATTGAATTGCATCCACATCCACTTGAGTAATCTTTAATGTTGTCATTTCAATAAACACCCGGCGTACTTCATTCAATGTGGGTCGTCTTGTAGAGAAAGGAATGGTGGATGAATTGTCACGAGTAAGGGTAGCACCTTCATAACCATATACAATTTTGCGATTGTTGCTAGGTGCATGGACAAGGACTTGTTCACTCGTATTGATATAATCTTTCCATTGTGATAATAATTCACGGATCTCCTGCTGAAGCATTTGCTCATTGTATCGACGAATCATGGCACCTGCCGAGTTAGCAGCTCCTTTGGCATTATCATTGGCTGATTGTGATCCACCCTGTTTGCGACGTGCTATATAATAATGATTAACTATAATGATTCCTTCATTGTCTTGGTTCTATTCACTTACTGGTATAACGATGGAAAGTCTTGTGTGCCACCATTTTGACTTGATTGACATCCAATCCGCCATATTGCATTCCATATTGAAGACTCTTATTGACGTCCACCACACCCGCTGCAAAATGACCACCACCCACCATGATGATAGTCCATAAACGCGATTTTGGTGCATTCTGTAATTGTTTGAGCCCATCCAATGATTCAGTGAGTCGTCGATAAATGCCGAAATGTACTGAAGGTGATAGAGTATTGGCTTGGAACCATGCTAGTGCTTGTGTCTTTTTTTCAAATGATGATAAAACGGTTTGGGATTGTTGATCATCTTGAATCATTGCTGATGCTTCCACTTGAGCTTGTTGCTTGGTAACCAAATCCTTGACATCATCCTCCTTTTCTTGATCCTCCTCATCCGTTTCCTCACTTTCAGATCCAGAGATACTTTCAGCAATATCTACAATGCATATAAGTATACAAGCATTTGAACTTGTATCATACAAACGTACCTGCTAACATATTTTCAAAGTCTGTCGCGTTGACAGGTTCAAGGCCAAGAGTCAACTTGCGTTTGATATTGTAGCGATGCCAGTCAGTTGCAAAGTGGGCACGATGCTCCTGCCGATCAGTAGGCGGAAAAGTGATATTGCATGTGCGACATGTCAAGGAGCCATCCTCTTGTTCTTTGGTTGACTGTTCAAGCTCTAGTTGCTCCAGTTTGTTGGTGGTGAGATCAACCGAAGAAGGTGTTTCCGACGCATTGTAATCGGTTGGTCGTAAATCGTTGAGAAGTTCGAGTGGTATATGAAACACGCTAATCGGACGTTGTTTGAGTTTGTCAAAGTCGAGCATAGTTTGTAACGGTGTTGGAGCACGAAAAGAAAGGTTGCTTGTCTTGTATACTTGCTGAGATCCAGAAAATAGGATTATTATTGCTGCGACATGCACCTTGCCGCAGCATCCATTGTTTTCTTCTACTCATTGTCCTACATGTATCATATGTTCAACTACTATTCCATCATTTGCATATAAAGATCACAGAATGTTGCTTTACATATATTGTAATGCATGTGCCTGGGTTGCATGAGATTAGTAAATAGCATCCACCTTGTATCATCAACCACGTGATACCACATCCAATGATAACATGATTCCATCATCAAAGTGCTTTCCCCAACCCTCTCAACGAAATGATCATCAATCGATTATTGATCCATCAATCAATGTTGTCATATCTGCAAACACTCTGCTACGTCGGTCGTAGAAAACAAGCTTTGTGGCAAGAACTCGTGTGAAACGAAGGCAACCATGACTATGGAATATTCTTTGTATATAAGCTATCAAGTTTCATTACCGATTAGCCTACAATGAGCTTATATGGATTTAGAAAACTAAAGCGAACATCAACAACAATCACACAGCCTACGAATATCTTTAGAATGAATCTCTCTCGTCATACATCTTCTCCTACATTGTCACTAAGAATAGCTCACTTTACACTCCCACTTTAACATATCGATATGATCGTCATTACACACCTAAGACTGCCGAATATGTCTATTTCTTCTACATATGTAATTTCTAAGCTGAGCAGCTACTGTACGTACAACATGTGTGTCAGAGACAAGAAATGTTATATTCTTTTTAATAGTGAAGTTCAACGTAGTGATGGCCATTATGGCAGGTAAACTATTTAATACAGTGGGTTCACTTGCATCTATTACGGCACTAATCTACATTAGAGAAGGTAGCCATGTGGTATTAGTGAGATAAAAGTAGTAGTATGGCTTTACGCGACACACACACCTTGTATTTCCACAAATCAATTTGAGTGAGCGTAGCTCCTAGTTTCGTTTCCTTTCGAGCCTAGTTTCCTTCACCACACGACATGGTACTGGAGCTACGACCATGGCGAATGGTCATTATTGTGATTGCAGCTACCATTCTGGCACTATACACCATTGCCGACTCGTTTCTTTTCCATCAACGCGACGTTCAAGCATGTCAAATGTCCTATTCTCGACCTTCATTTCGACCATTTCCAGTGGATTCACGACTTTCCAACAAGTATGGAATGTATTTATATCGAGAAGGATGGGTGGATGATCCAAACAAGGTCAGGCACGCGTATAAGGCATTGCATAGTAATGAGCTGACTTGGGGGATTTTCTAGTTGACGGGTGTTCCTGCGTTGTTCATCCCCGGTCATGCAGGAAGTTACAAGCAAGTGAGATCCATTGCCGGTGAAACAGCACACTATCAGCCATCACTTGATTTCTTTACAGGTAAAATGACTCATATGCATGAAACAAGTGTACTCATTTTATTACTAGTGGATTTGAATGAGGAGTTTTCAGCCATCAGTGGCCGATTATTACTTGATCAAGCCGAATACTTGAATGATGTGGTTCGACATATTCTCGCTCTTTATCAGAATCGATTCAGTTCAGTTGTGATTGTTGGTCACTCGATGGGTGGCATTGTCGCTCGTTTAATGCCAACACTTGCCAATTATCAACCATACAGCATCAATACCATCCTCACACTTGCTTCACCCCATGCAAAACCTCCCATTGTATTGGATCCAAAGATTGCTCGCATCTATCAATCGTCCATTCATCCAATCGCACCCAATATCACCATCATGTCGTTAGCTGGCGGTACTTCGGATTCTATTGTAAACTCTGATGCAGCGAGTCTGAGTAATGCTACAGGTGGTCTTACTGCATTCACAACATCCATTCCACAAGTATGGACTACATGTGATCATATGGCCATTATGTGGTGTAACCAGCTTGTTAAGAAAGTCAGCAAAGCATTGGTGGAAATTACGAATAAAGACGACAGTTCAGGAACACAACCCTTTGATGATCGCATTCAAATATTTCAAAAACACTTTGCACCATCACCAATAACACCTGTATTGAAAGGTAAACGAAAAAGACTTGTACCGGATAAATCATGGTAATAACAAATTATCTACATAGAATATGTCAATGTGCAAGATGCAACTATTGTGGATGATCCTCGAGTGGCTATGACAATCAAGATGAATCAGATGACATTGATACGGAGCACGGATCGAGTGGGAGTACTTTGCAATGATCAAGATCTACAACTCTTGATATGTGGAAAAGATCAACATGAATGCCGACGCATCACAAACACAGCCATTCGCTTACCTACTTCGACTTTGACCGATACACACTCTTCTTTCCATGGCTCATCCTTTTGGTTTCATCAAGTGGATGTGGATCAGTATCTCGGTGTTCAATCAACACAAAAGGATGCTTTCATTGTAACCGACACTATGGATGATACATCATCGATCATTGCACCATATTCAATGTGGGGTATGTTCAACATGATGATGGAAAAAGACAACATGGTTCTTATACGTTATTTACAGATGTGATAACGGGAAGCGTATCGATACCCATCCCTGGAAAGCTGTATTCTGCTATATCGTTTCCCGCCATTCGACAACCATTACTTGCATACCGACTCACATTAACATGCACTGAACAATGCGACACACAACCCTTGTTCGCACCCATGGTTCAACAAACATTTGGAGACGAGAGCAAATTCCATGTGGGATTGATTGGCAAAGAACGCTCTGTAATCGATATCAACTTTTATGCAGACCCTGCTATGGATCATTCATTGGAAATTCATGTATGGGCGCCTTATCCAGTGCATGTTCAAATGGTCGTTGATTGGTATGGTTCCATTGGCAAGTGCATACTACGAGCAGGCCCAGCTATTGTTGTGTACATCTTTGTGATTACATTAATGGTACTCCAACAAACACTACAAGGTATACTGATGAACATGACAATGTAGACAAGGAGCTCATATGTAGTGTATGTATCATAGGTGGATCACTTGCAAGTGGATTGACAAGAACTCTCAAGATTGATGTACCAAGTATCATTGCTGTTGTATCATTGCATGGGATAGTGTCGCAACGAGATGCATGGTGGTTACATGCAGCATCGCTTTATTTGGCTGCAGGTATCACATGTTTGCTGTGGGCTGTGCTACGCTTGCTGCAGGCAGTGTTTCGTATATTGCTTTGGCCCGTGCCCTTACAATACCAGTCAACCATGATGTGGGTTCCTTCAGCCATAGCTTTGGCACTCATTCGGGTATTGCCGGTACCTGTTATTGTTGTCGGCTTATACATATTCTGGATTGCAATCACTGCATATCACCAGGCAAGTTTCGATAGTAATATTGGAGCAAATGGGAAAGGTACTCATGGTATCATTATAGGAACCGATTCGAGAAGCTATTCTTTTATTCCTGACATCTTTCATGCCTTACAATGTCCCTGGTCTCATTGTCTATATCCGCGATGTAATACAATTGGGATGGCAAACTCCATCATGGTCCATGATTGATGTTCTGGATGATTTACCGGCACTCGCAACTGTTCTATTGTTTATTGCTATGGACCGATATCCTTCTTTCCTCAAAAGGTAAGGGTGGAACCGCGCAGCACAGGTTACAGTGCTGCACAATGTTATGTAGCAAACAACCAGCTGACGCATAACTCGCATATTCTTTAGCCGATACTTTTCCCATCTTACAACTGCCATGATATTATACCATGCTATTTACGGTGATCGCGATCCCTTTCCACTCCATAGACTTGTACATCATTATTGGAATTTAGCCGTTTCATAAAACATTTGCACACATCGATACGGTTTAATCATTTTCGCGCTGAGCCGATTGGATCGGGGCACACGGGGGATGAAAAAAGGGGGGGAAGGCTCACATAAGCTGTCAAAGTGGGATGGATGTGTAATAAACACAATCACTAACTAATAATCGGTATATTGATGGTATGCGAGAAATAAGGAAACAAGAGATGATGATGATTGTAAGAATAAAGGATAATATATATATTACTGGGTAGTGGCAGCAGGAGCAGCTGGTTGTTGTTGTTGTTGTTGCTTGTTCTTGTTGGCGGCCATAGCTCTGAGGATAGCAAGTTGTGCGACGTTCTTTTCATCATTGCCTTCACCTCGTTTCTCGATACTTGCAGCTCTCAAACGATTCATTGCACTGACAGCACGAACTGCATTCTTCAATGTTCGTCGTGGGTTGAAGTTCTCACGTACAGCAGGCAAGATATCAATATCAGTTGCATCCAAGCCAGTCATCCACTTGTCTTTCAATGCTTCTTCGGCTGTAAGGCGAGCTGATGGTTCCAATGTCAACAATTTACGGATAAAGTCTTTGGCTATTAAGTGATTGTTTGTCAGACAGAAAATACAGAAACAACAATGCCTTGGCACCCAAAAATAAACCACCACCCCCTTTACACAACAACATACCATCTTGTGAAATATTTCGCCAATATCGCTCGTGAAATTCATATTTTGCATTGGTAATCTCATCCATCAATTCAACTTGATCTTCAGCTTGGAAAGGTTGATAGCCACACAACCTAAAAATGGACAATGCGTTGTTTAGCCTCTTTTTGTGTCACTCTATACTTCCCCCCATTTTGACGGCTTACAGCATATAAGTGATCACCCTACAAATGTAGACATTGATTTAGTAACTTGATGAATAAACCTATTGCATGAACTTACCCGACCGCCCACAAATCAACAGGAGCACCATAGTTTTCTCGTTTCAAGACTTCAGGAGCTGCAAACAGAATAAGCGTGAGTAACTTTCGAAGAGCATGTGAGTGTTTGCATATTATAAAGAGTGGCTTACCAACATAAAGGGGGGATCCACAAACAGTATGCAGCATAGATGTATCATCGCTTTGCTTTGCAATACTAACGAATGATAATAATGGGGATTTGATTTCAGCCATTTGTCTCCAGGGGTGAATCATATACCATATACACTCCTACCCAAAATCACAGATGACCAGCTCTGCATCTTCATCGGGTGTTTTGAACAGCAGATTCTCGGGTTTCATATCTAAAAGCATGTGGCACCATGTTACACGCCAAGATCAAATGCCATTCTTGGACCATGAACTTACCTCGATGCACAATGTTCTTGGAATGAAGATATTGTAGACCATTCAAGATAGCACGAACAATTACCACCTAACGTAGATAGCATTAGTATGGACGCGAAAAAGTAACAGAAGGGAGTAAAGAAAGAAAAAACACGCACTGCATCCTTTTCGGTGAACTTGCCACGTTCAAAGAGTCGTTCAAAGAGTTCACCTCCAGTAGCTCTAATTACACAAGAAAATGTTACACATATGCAAATCAACTCACATATGCACCACCTCTTATTCTATAGTACTTACAATTCAAAGACCATGTAAAACTTGTCACTAATAAACCCGAGGATATGGATGCTTAAAGTGAGACATTTGGATCCAATTTAATGTGGTTGTCATTTACCGTGATTCGAAAAAGTCAAAGAATCCAATCACATTGGGATGGTCCAGGTTCTTGAGAACATTCATCTCTGATAGCACCATATCGAAATGTCCTTTGACTGTCTTTTTTGAAATAATCTTGATAGCCACTTCCTTCTTATCGCTGATCCGCATAGCTTTACGCACTGAACCAAAGGAACCACGTCCTAGTCAAAAGTGCCAAATTCGGATATCAGAGATATGCATAATCATGTGTATCGTCATGAAAAGGCAGGGAATGAGGAGATAGGAGGGGAGAGAGAGAAAGAAAGAAGAATAAGAACGTGGTGAAAGCTCTTACCAAGTTCTTTATCGAACGTGTAATTCTTCTTTTTGACATATGATTCTGGTTGTTGTATACCACCATGTGCAATAGCATCAAGTGCGCTGAGGAAACCCATAATGAATTGATTGTGTTATAAAGAAGGATAAGAGAGGAACAAAGAGTAATAGCAAGTAAAGCAGTTAAGGAAGAAAGAAATAAGAAAGAAAGAGAGGAGCTACAGCATTCGATTTTCCTTTCCCAAAAAAGCGATTCGGCTCTTCAATCTATGCTGTTATCAACCTGAGACAGAACCAAAGCGGGGATCTCTTTCGACCCTTCTCTTCTACACGTATCTTGGCATTTTCAAGCTGCATATTTATTCATATCACGTACAATTACTCGATATTTTACAACACAGCTATCACTGTTATTCACCATGTCAACGTTTCAAGAAGTGTAATGTGCTTACGAAATGGGTTTCTTATTCAACACCAGACTCATCTCTACACCTTTTGTACGCTTTTATAGAAAACAACAACAAATTGCTTCTTTATATTCGCACAATCCCACTGTGACAACAATTATTGAAGGTCAAATGTACGAATTGCCTTGTCCAATGGGCAATGTCAGCGCAGCTTTACTTGTCAATCTTCCTCCAGAGTTCCCGGACGTGCCACCTATTATCACCGTATCACCGACGGGTATGCGCCATCCTTGGATCGAGTCTGACGTTGTTGTTCACGATGCACTACACTGGAATGCGTCACAAGTCCAACTTGGCAAATGGGTACACGATATCATTGAAGAGTTTACACAACGACCACCAGCAAGGAAAGCGGGTGGTGCTAATGGTGAAGCTGCTGGGCCTGTTGAAGAAGGGTATGTAGATAGTGTACTGGGATCATGGAACATGCATTGATTCAATGGTTATGTAGATATGGCCATCGTCCTCCACCACCTATTCCGAGCAATACAACGGCATCAGCAACTCCATTAGCACTTTCCATGGCAGAATATACATCCATTGTTAGCAGGAGGTAATTTTATGGGATGGAGATGGGGTACTGCATGATATTGATGAAGGGTCTACTTAGTATGGATGAACTCGAAGAATTATTGAGCAATGAAGTGGCATTCGAACTCTTTTTCAATTCACTGGAGAGGGTACAAAATATGAAAACTGTGCAAGAAGAATTAAGGAATGGCAATGTGAATCTAGCAAGTAAGTCTTATGAATGGGCATGGATAAGGACCTTTATTAAAGAGTATGCATATATAGATAAGAACCTTACACAAGAAAGCAGTTTACAGCAGTTGAGAGATCAAGTCAAAGAATTGGATAGCGAATATCGTCAATTAAGATCACAGTTCGAAGAAAAAGAGAAACAGCAAAACGATGCATTCAATGTGAGTAGAAAGACAATTGGGATCAATTCATTCATGCACTAACATGTGATTTAGCGATTTTCTCCTTCCACAATGATGACACGACTCAAGGCCAGCATACATGAATCGGATGAATTGTCAGAATCAGTAGCACAAAGCTTTTTGGATGGGAATCTGGATCATGATGGATTTGTCAAGCAGTTCCGAGAATTGCGTAAAGTGTACCATATCAGAGCTAGCAAACTTGAACGATCACAAAAGGAGACACTTTCTTATAGTATTTAGAGTACCCTCTCATAGTGATGATCTGTATACCAAATAGCATAAACAATTGCTTTATATATCGATTCGTTGACAATCAAGATTGGGGATAGTGGAGGAATCAATCAATGATGTATAGTGGATGGTGGTTACAAGCAGTGTGTGTGGCTGGGTTATTGAATGCTAAGCTTTCCTTTTCCACACTCTTATCCGCATAACTCTTCTACACTACTTATATACATACAATATGATTGTCAAGAATGCACGAGCGGGTATGCTGAGTAATTTCGAGGTGCTTGCCCTTGTCAATGAACAACAAGAATTACAAAGAGCGGCACAAGAACGAGATCCCAACGTTGAATTCCCAGAGAATCTAAGGACCATTCAGTTTGAGGTAAACGTGTACTTGATCGCGTCAATTGAGCTTGTTATTCACTTTAGAAAATAGTTGACGGGTTACTTGAACAGTTCGCCTTGCAGCACTCAAGACGTATCCCAAGTACAAAGCTTCCTTGACGCATTTTCACAATACGAGCTTACACCTGCTGAAAAGTTACAAATACTCAATCTAAGGCCCAAGAGTCCTGTTGATCTATACCTGGTAATGTAGTTATGGCACATATATACAGAGCGAGAGATATCTTGGATGGGTGATATTGGATCCTAACCATGGTGATATATTTCGTGTTTATAGTTGATTGAAGAGTGCGAAGAACGATTTACTGAAGATGATCTTGACGCAATGTTACAACAAGTCATAGAATTATTACCTAGAGATGATGATGAGGAAATGGGAGAGGAGGAAGAATATGAAGAATAACAATAATAATAATAAAAAAGCATTTGATAGCAGAAACCATTTCTTGGCCTTATGCAACAGGTGTAACGTGTTACCACGCTCATACTTTGTATCTTAAAGCTCACGGGTTCCATCTTTCCGGTCGTTTTGTTTCTTTTCCCCTCTTTCACACTTTGAAACGAATCATGTCACAAGAAGCTGTTACAAGTCCACCTCGACCACCTCGACCACCACAACAACAAAGAACCATGACACTGGGTCCATCAGCACCTATTCATGATTGGGAAGTAGAAAAAGTGACAGTACGTATAATGAAACATCCCCGGTGATAATCCATGGGAAAAAAAAACAGAGGGAGAGAAGGAGAGAAAATGAGACAACACCTATTTGACGAATGGGCATCCAGCTTATGCAAGAATGCAAAGATTATCGCGAACGTGCTGAAGGACTTGAAAAGACGATCCAACAAGACCGTGCAACCTATGAAAGAAACACGTCCAGTGTAAGTATTCAAGTTTGGGATAAAAGGACTCCATCCCTCTAATACCCTGATTATGTTTTAGTTGCTTCGAGAAGTCAAGATGAAAGAGAGTTTACTGGAAAAACGGGTACAGGATGTGGAGCGGCAATTGATGGAACAAGTAAGGGAACAAGGGTAGCATGTAGTCAATGTCACCGGAGAACAATAACACAACCTTCCATAAAGGTCCAAGATTTGCAGCGACAAATGGTTGCTCAGCAACAGGAACATGAAGATGCAATGCAAGAACAAAAGGCTCGATATGAACAAACATTGGCAGCTGAGCAAAAGAAACATGAGAGACGACTGGGTGCCATGCAAGATCGACTTCGAGAAGCAACGACAAATGTAGAAGAGCCTACATCTGCAACAAGTGAATATCACCACCACCATCATCATCATCATGACGAACTTGAAAGCTTGCGACAAGAGTTGGCACGTGAACGATCTTTACGTACACAGGAGAAACGAGAATGGCAATTACGGTTTGAGTATCAAAGCAAATCTGGTACCAGTAGTAGTAACAATAACGTTACCTCACCAACAACTCCATCATCAGCTGTGGAAACGAGTGAATTACAACGTTTAAGAGAATTATTCTTCAAAGAGAGCCAACATCAAGCTATGCAGCATGAAGCACGTGTAGAGAATCTACGATCTGAATATGAGGATTTACTTAAAGAAGCCAACAATCAACTTGAAACTGAAAGAGCAGTATGGAGGATTGAACAGCAATCAGCAGTGGAAGAAGCAGCACGTGTTGAAAGGGGGAAAATGGAAGCCAAAATGGAACAAGAAAGGAATGAATGGCGTAATAAGTTATTGGATGCAGAAACTTCCATGTCCAAAGATGCTACGGTGATCCAAACACATTGGCAAACCAAAGTGAATGAAGCTGAAAGCAGTAAGCAAACAGAATTGGAAAGGCTTAAAGGTGAAATGGAAGTGGTCAAGGATCGACTAGGAAAGGAAATTCAGCGCCGTAAGCAAATGCAAGCCAAGCTAGCTGTGGCACAGGAAAATGAACAACGACTCAGCAAACGCAAAGACCGACAGCTTGCACTTGAACGTCAGCTCGACTTGGTAAAAGAGAAATAATGCTAATGTACTATTTTTACTTGGCACTCACATAATGAACCATCACTATTTAGATTCAAAGCGACTATCGACGAGCTTATCATTTAGCACAAAATTTGTTGGCCATGACTTGCAACTATCAGCTCAAGGACGATGATGATAATGAGCAAGAACCACTCTTGGCCGATTTGCTGCTTAGGTCACTTCATGCATGTCAGACCACCACCACCCCTTCACCCCCATCACCATTTATGGATCACACCACCACTTTCCTGTTTTGATATCATGCATTATAACCAGTTATACCCAATACTGACAACAATGGATACGAATGTGCAAAAAAAAAGAGATATGCTATTTGTTATCAATGATGCAAGTGAGAAACAAAGTGATATATATGTACTAGATTGTGTGAAGCGAAAGCAAGGATGATGGATGATAGTGACAATGAGGAGGAGGAAGATGACAACACAAAGTAAAAGGGGGAATGGTATACTGTTTGCATGTATGCACTTGTCGAGGTATCAATCATAGATGGTAAAAGGAAACAAGTCGATCCAGGTTTTCTTTTCTTGATTGTTGTGAATTTGACCTTGAAGTGACCATAGCTGGTGTGGATGATGCATTAAAGAAGCCCCTGACGATGGAAAACGGCGGTTTACTACTATCGGTTTCTGATGTGCCGTCACTTGAGTTAAGACTACTATTGTTCTTGCATAATCGGAGGTGTCGTTCTCGAAGAAAGAGAGGATCGATATCAGTTTGAAGAAAAGTCATATTGAATAAAGAAAGTAGGTCTGTGCAAGCAAGAAAAACCCTAGTAATGATGTCCCTTTATATATCGTTTGCTTTCGGATAACACACGTGAGTCATGTATTGCATCTAGCTCCGACCGGAAATGATCGGACAATGTTGGGGGGGAATAGCAGGCCCAGTTCCATTCCTCGGATCCATAGGCGTGCCTCCAGACGCTCTCTGAGTGGTACCTTTTTTTTCTTTATCCTCCATTCCTTCCCAGAAATAAAATGTCCCACCTTTAGAACCAACCATGATCCACGATAAGACATGTAATGATAATTCGTTAGTTTGTTGTTGTGCATGAGAGCTGCAGCATGATTTGCCTATTTTAAGGGAAAGCAATAACCTTCATTTGTCTTGCACTCGACTTGTTTATGCTGATCTCTTTTTTCATACTCCTGAATCCAAAAGAAGCAAAAGTCATGTTCTTGACGTTGCAAGTGTTTCTACTAATGCGGTCTTTTAGTAGCGATTTGGCTGATATGATTCAAAACCATGCATACAACAACATTATCATCCTCATGAGTCAATCTTACCCAACCATACTACAAGCATTCCCCACATGCAAATAAAAGCACCTGACAACTCGGCTTTTAGGTAACTATAATTCCCACCCGCGACTTGGGGGTGCAGGGGAAAGCGAAATGCTTCTCTTGTACTCGAAATGGAAGGGTCGAACATGTCGGTGCTTTGTATACAAAGAGTACTGTTGATCTATTTTGAAATTGGCTCTCCTCTCTCTCTTTCTCGTTTGTTCCAATGGATCCAGCACGGTCTATGGTTTAACTTTGATCATTCGTTTTTAAGGTTGACAAGCTGATGATTCATGAGAATCCAACTGCAGACCCTTCCATATGGTCATCATCAGCCTGCCATCTTTAACATTGTTAGCACCTGCACGTCATATCGCATAATGATCAAAGGGTTCTTTATGAATGTCAAACTATTTATTTCCTATAGTCTTGTTCATGATTAAACTGCAACATCACATGAAACCAATTTGATGCAACAAGGGACGTAGCCGGTTGCCCTGAAAATCGCAGCTACTACTGTGCCTAAGTTGCTTCCGCGGAACACAACAGCGCCACCGTTGTGCTCCTGATATTGTAGTCATCAACTTACATGGCATTCCTGGATTCTATGACGCATAATAGAAAAAGCATCATGCTCATCGCAGTATTCACCCATGACATATAGACACCATCCATTTCAAATGAGGTGGTGATCAGCTGCATCATTATCCACAATCAAAGTTATGTAATCATAAGATCAGTAATCCTTTCATGTTACACTTATAAGCATAAACGCTATGGCACCAAGCTTACATCATCATACCTTCTATTTGATTTTGGATGTTATGTGGTAGGTGTAGAGTAATTGTATTATAGTACATGTGTTTTTAAGTGTTAAAAAGATGGATGCAGAAATTGTATGTGCCTAATAATGATGGTGTGAACTATCGAAGTGTAGCTTGACATTCGCCATGCTCTTCTTCGTATTGAGATGTTGAATGTGCTTGCTGTTGCTTTTCTTCAGGTTGCACAACAACTGACGCATTATCCATGTCCTTGACATCCTCGTCATCATGATCTTTTCCAGCCATCGTGTGTCCTTGTTCTTCATCCTTTGGTTTAGTAACACCTTGTCCCATGAATCGAACATCTTTGATGAATAACGTGCATATGAGACCGAGAGCAGCGACTGCAAGTGGGAGAATGAAAACAGTATGCAACGCACGCATGTAACATTGAATTACAGGTAACTGGGCATCCGCTGGCATATCACGGATATAAAGATAATTCTCAAGTGCACCGTATTGTTGTGCCATTGCCTATAGTTCAATGTTAATATTGGATTAAAAAAAATCGGACACATTGACAAGAGAGAGAATTTACCATGATCTCGGGATCAAGACCAGAAGCTTGTCCGCGCAAGAATGTCACATACAATGTTTGGAAAATCGCAATACCCTATGGTCACAGCATGAGTTAATAGAGGCGAAAGAGAACACTGTATTGACAACAATTATCCTTACCACTGAAGATGCAAGCATCATGAAAAAGTTAACCTATTAAGGAATGTCAGTATCAAGCTCATATAATATCGATTACATATCAACTCTTACCAACGTGGTGGCAATGGCAATGTACTGTTTTGGTGCTACTTGTTGTACAGCAAGGATTGCATTTTGCTGTGATAATCCAAATGCAAGACCTGATAAGCATATGCGTGCACATCAGCAAAAGGTTTGTGCGTGTGTGATACATCGTCAAAGTTAGAACATACCACAAAATGTAAGATAGCAAGCTTGCTGGCCCCAGTTGCTGTTTTCATTCACAGTGAAAAAGAGACCATAGCCAATGATATTGGATGCAGCACCAAACATGAGATAGTATTTCAAGCGTCGAAAGTGAGGAAGAAGGAAACCACTACCAACAGATCCCACAATAAGAAGAGCCATATAAGGTATAAGCCTTATTCCTGAAGAAGTGGAAGATGCACCAAATACAGCTTGGAAAAGGATGGGTCCAAAATATAGAGTGCCAATAAAGCTGAAGAAATGGATGAGTTGAAGGTTGTTCTCTGCATGATATTATGCTGTGTTACCTTAATCCAAGGCACATCATGTAAAGATACACCACGAAAATGGCAGGATTGAGAACGACTTGACGTGGCATAAGCTATTCAAAGGGAATAGCGTAAGCATGAAATAAAATCTCGTACGAGAAACATCATCAGCATACCGGCTCATGTGAAATCCATCCTTGAGAAACGATCAACATAATGAGTGAGATAGCAGCACCAATGAATGGACCATACGCATGGGGTGTATTCCAGCCATACTGATCTCCCCAATTGAGAGCGAGCAATAAGCAACAGATTAATCCAATCGAAAAGAGAGTACCCAGGAAGTCGATTCGTTTAATTTTGACCCAGAGTGAGCTTTGGGTGATTTTGGCAGGTTCTTTGAATAAGAAAGTGAGAATAACAGTGGTGCATCCACCGATAATCACATTGATCCAGAAATCCTTTCGACAGACTGTAAGATTGTGTAATGATCCTGATACCATCCTATGTAATTTACTTACCCATCGCCATGTCACTTGGTCAACAAATGCACCACCTGCCAAATAATATCGTTGTTAAGATACCGTCATGTTGGAGGAGAATGTTGGCTGCTACTTACCCATGAGAGGACCAATCACGCTACTCAACCCATAGATGACCTAGATACGTATATTGCATTATCAATACTAGTGGAATAATCGGAACTTGTCAGTACAAGCTTACAGTGAGCATGGATTGAAAACGAGGTCGCAAGTGTAATGGTACAATGTCAGTGACGATAACAAACAACATGGATATGACACAACCAGCTCCTGCTCCTTGGACTGTTCTTCCTGCAATGAGCCCATTGATTGTAGGTGTTGTTGAATTAACAATGGAACCCACCACAAAGAGGATTGTTCCAAACAATACAACAGGTTTTCTTTATGTGAATCAGTGCATGCTGCATCACACATGGGATGGTAAATTGCTTTGCTCACCTGCCAAAGATGTCCGAAAACTAAAAAGTCAATCTCAGTGTAAGCATGATTTCCTTGGTTTCTCAGTTATATACATACCTTTCCCGCCAAACCTTGAAAAGAGTTCATTGCTACCAGGTATGATGTGGCGATCCAAGTCTATAAGATATATGGGTTAAGTTGAATGAAATCATGATACGATGAAATAAAAACTACCTGTTGGGCGACTGCATCAAGCTCAGTTGCAATGATATTCATAGCTGGCGCCACAACTGTGGAATTTAACGAGATCATAAACATGGATAAAATGATACCAATCACGAGAAGTACAAATCGAATACGCTCGAATATCCGCCGTAATCGAGTATTCGAATTTACTTTGTCTGAAGAAGAGGATGATGTTTCGACGTTGACATGCTTTTTATCATCCCCACGGTTGGCTTCAAGTGTTGATTGAACCTTTTCTATAGTTTCCCCATGATTGCTTTTTGATATTGACTGTTGCTGTGATACATCTCTGGTTTCAGTAAGCTGTACAGAGATGATAGTGTTTGTATCGTCGCCGTCTTTGGGATCCATGTCGAGCGAGAATGAGGAGGAAAGAAAAAGTCAATAGGCAGCTATGTACCTCTCAGTTGTTTTGTGATATGAAGCACAACAGCTTTTATAAAAGGATAGAAGAGTGAGCCTGTGATCACCCATTTGCAAACTATGTGCAACTGATGAGTGGGTCAAATTTACCCCGCCTTGAAGCTTTGGAAAGATCTGTTGTGTATTCATTGCTTTGGTGATATCGATCCGTAATCGTTTTGCACTATACTTTCCCTGCCTTGTTGTAATTTTCCATGATTGCAAGTTCCCTGTGCAGCTAATAATATGGTATAATGATACTGGAAATAACTTAAAGAGATAGGCGCATATAAAGATCTTTGATGTCGATCTCTTTAGGATGCAAACGTATCAAGATCCATATTTTCACACACACCGGCGTGCCGGCAAATACGATGATCCGGGTAACACACTACAAGGTTATTTTGTCGGATGGCAATTGTTTAGTTGCACAAAGTATTTGATCCAGATCAAACGCAACACCAAGGGATTCAAGTCACTCACTGATGATCATTCGCCAAAGCTGGTCGACGTACATTATTGGTGACGCTAACAATGACACATGTTCCATAAAGATTCATTTTATAAAAGGTAACGGAGCAGGGAAAACAAATCTTCCATCATGCATTTGGTCAGGTATGACGTGTTGATATTGTATAGCCCGAGAATGGGATTGTGTTCAGATTAAAAAAAAAAAGCAGATGTGGTAATGACGAGACTTATACGCCATATAAAGTACTTTAGGTAATCATAGCTAAAATGCTCTTTGTTTGTTGACTGATGGTCTTTATCGCTGTTGCTGATATCTTGCTTCTTTGCAAGAGAGTACATTTTCAGTGGAGCATTCTAGGAAAATATCACCTTATTTATTCTACTTGTTAAGCGTGCGTGGAGGATTATGATGTGATGGGCAAAAGGAACATTACTCTCCCGTTCTTGGGGGTCGTGTGATATGTTCTTGCAACAGATCTGTTGTCCATTTTAGGCTTGAATGGCTCTTATCGGTCCATGTTGTTCCGATTGGTGGAACCAACCCCCTCAATATTGTATCTCGTAAAGTCAAATCTCATTAATCAAGCAAATGTTCTCATTTCAGTAGTGTGGTCGAAAGATCAAATTAGCCGACGGGTACAATTAATGATATATGTACCGAATGCCAAGGGGTATAGTGTAAAAGATAAAATTACGTTGGTATCGAGTAGTACAAAAACTGCATATCATGTCGGCATATCCCAAACATCCATGCATATCTTGGCATATTGACTATCCATTATTCATTGCATCGCTAATAAACTACACCTTTACTTTCTTTCAGGTTCTACTTGCACGTGACACTATCAATTTGATATAAATGACATTATGCATATAAGACTTCAGAGTATGAAAACCAAGAATAACATGCTTCAAGCGCAGTAATAATGATCACGATCATCTTATCATAAACATTGATTCGAAGCCACAATACGAGTTATAGAGTAGTATGTTGTGCTGGCCAGCAGTAGTACATGCTTTATTGGGTGTAATTTGATCCAATCAACAATGTTAATGCTATCATCATTCTGTGGGCGACTCTGGACAGCTTCGACGAAAGTGGGTGATGGAACTATATCGAAATTTGGCAGTTTTAGAATTGGACCGATACTTTGTAGCCCATTAGTTGGAACTCGAGGATAATAATCCCAGTTGTCGTCATCCCATGCAGGAGGGGTATCATCGTATTCGTCTTCATAGGTGCCATCTCTTGGTGATCCTAGCTCAATTTCTTTTGAAAAACAAACAAACAAACCATCCAGTGGGAGAAAGAGATTGTCAGCATCATTGATTTTTCCTGCATTTAGAAACGCAATCTGCGGTGGATACGAGTCACGTGAATATTATCTTTGATGTTGCATGTGCTGCTTACATCGACACCACCGAAAACAGATTCAGCAAAACGAAATAAAGCAATCACATCCTTGTAGACAGTGACATCCGTATGGGCGAATGCAGCCACTTTTTCGTTACGACTCTTGTTGAGCTCTTGCACTGTTTGTAGACCTTCCTTGTCCAGTACATCACCAATCACCACGCGCGCTCCTTGCTCCACTAATGCTTTTGATACAGCTTTACCGATACCACGCGATGCACCTGTAACAACAGCGACACGATTGTTGACATCAAACATGGCCATTTTCTTGTCTATAGCAGTGAGGTGCAAAATAAAGGAGAAATAAGGAAGAAACGCAAAATGGGAAATTATTATCCTCGCAAGATAAATACCCTCGCACATTAAAGTTTATTCGTGGCATGAGCCATCTCCATTGTGGTCACAACCCTTTCACATGATTTAATCTTGTCAACATTGACAATTTTCATATCGGACAATGACAATGGATCATTAGATATTTTTTTCAACTACTCTATAGTGATGTTCTAAGAACATAATGATAATCTTGGTTTGTTGTTGTAGCATGTAAGGATATATCAATAGGGAGGGACACATGGAGTGAATGCTATTAATGTTTGGCAACATGTCATCAATACGTGAGTTGTGGTTGGGATCTTTGAATTAGTATGTACTTACTCTTAATAACACCGACTTTGGTAAAAGGAGCCATCGTGCATCCAGCCCTTTCACATTCAAAAGCTCTGTTATCAAACTCTTTGCAAAACTTGCGATCCACGGCAGTTGCTTGACGAAAGACAAGTGATATGGCGATAAGAGTCATCTTCAGGAATCGATGTTGCATATTGAAATAGAATAGTAGTGTAATAGATTGTGTGTTGAAAGGTTGAAACAACAGATGATGAAAACTAGGATGCTAACATACCAGTTCAAGTATATATATACTCACATCTGAACAAGGTCCCATTGTGAAATTGCATATATCGCATTTTGATAACAATACATACTAGCTTTCATTCTTCATTAAAGGCAACAATGACCACTTACATACCACACAAAGAACGTCAATGGCTTTCATTGTCATGACCATCATGGATGACTTTCAAAATGACATTCATTGAATACACAATAAATCAGGACATACTTGTAGCTGGAGCAGAGCAGTTTATTGGTATGTATGATGGACAATAAATCAGTCAGTTGACGTACTACTCTCAAAAAAAAAACTTGGAATATCAAAAATAAGCCAATGTCTACTTGTTGTATCACGATTGTGGTGGGGGAAGACAACCATACATTGCTGTGAAAAGAAAGTGTGTTAGTCTTTGCATATGACACATGCACACCCATTGTAAAGAATACATACGCACTAAGCCGTAGCGAGCATATGGACGCATCTCACAACCAGCTTGTTCACAACCAGCCTTGTCCTTATCGTAAGCTTTGCAGAAATCACGATCGAGTTCACAGGTCACTTGTTGAAAAACCAAAAACAGAGTAATGATGACGGTAAGATAGAAGTAATTCATCGTGAGGAAATGATCTTGCACTGTTATGTCGGATAGTGGATGGTGTATGTGTGTGACAAAGTGGATTGGCGTTTTATAGAATGTCATCGTAGGCATAATGAAAATCACCTGAACCAACCACTTTTCGCGCCCCTGGCTTTGCTGCATACTTTGACAACGAATGTGGATCAGGCACATGGCAAGGTTTCGTTTTTCTTTATGCCAAATGGGTCATCACATAGGATACAAAGTGACCTATTGGAGCGTTGTAATGTGATCAACGATTTCTTCTTTAGTGTATCCTGCTTCGGCATTCATTCATTCAATCATATGCGCAAATCAATTTTATGGAAGTGCTTCTATTATCGAGCTTCTTGATTGTTGTATTGAGCCTATCATCATATACAATGGAATCCAACATGTGTGTTTCAATAAACGACATAGCTAATTAAGGACCAGATGGTAGTATCAATGATTGAATAATGACACCTATCATAATGTCTTTTATTATCAACTACCACTTGCTGTGACTTTAAGCACATCCCGATTACAAAGAGATATGTCATTGTCAGGATGTAACAACCGCAGCATCAGGGACACCACCTTCCCACATCCAAGGCGAGATATAACAAATTCCTTATTCTAGCGCTTGAGATAAGATGTATATGTACTGCATGATATCATTTTACTATGGTATTTCACTACACGGATACCCCGCCATTTCCATGTTTACAAGAGCATTACCATCATTGTTGATCGAGATCATCATGATGCCCTATTGACACCAGTTATTCTAGTCTACTTTCTAGTGTGCGCACCATAACATCCATCATTTCTTGACTATAGTTTGTAAGATCCAAACTGGGTTGCTTCATCTTGATTGTGAGCCATTTAGTCTAGAGCATCCAAATCATTAATACATCCATTGCCCTGAATCTAGCACAAAGAAAGGACTTACAAGCTCCATACGTAAAAACTTGAGTAGTGCAGCTGATCTTGCAAAGCATTCAAACTTGATCCATTCATCCAATATCACAGTTCGTTGCTTGTGCTAATAGAATATAAACATACATGGTTAACCCATATTTGTATTTAACAAGTTGAGTTTGTTACCTTGATCTCCATATCGGAAGCTAGCAACATAACAGCGACAGGTTCAATGGTAGTTGCTTCCCACATGTAGATTTGTTCTCCATTCATGACCACCGTATTGTATACCAAAAAGTCGCTGCTGAGGGAAGTTTCACGTCCAAAGAGCATGGAAGATGGATGAATACGCATTGCAGTGTGCTTGTCATTGGCAAATGTTTCGCCGTGTCGTTCTGCCAGTTTTGGATATAAACCTGCCATGGTGGCTGCATTCACCACAGGTACAGATGTCGCATGTTCATTGTATATCGGAGGTACCGAACACCATCGCATCTTGCCACCACGTTTAATTTGGTATCCTTGTAAATCTTCAATATCATTGGATTTGACAAATCCAATATCCAGCAACAATTCCAGATATTGTCGTTTCATGTCTTCCATCATTTCAAGGTTGGCTTCGCTCAAAAAGTGTCGACCACAGAAATCGCGGATCTTGCGTCTCCATCCTGATCCTTGTCCCTGTAACTTTTGTAATTGATCACGCCATGCTTGATATGCCTTGACAATGGTCCAGAAATCCGAATCGGCTTTGGGAGAATACATATATGTTAGTGATTCGATAGATTCTGTTGATAACACACTATTTTCTTACCATATCTGAACTTGGAACGTGCAACATCTGCTTCTACTTCTCGACCAAAAGGTCGCATAAAAGGGCTCTTGAAACTTAATGCTGCTGCAATAGTTAATACGGGATCAAGGCATCGAAAGATGGCACCAAAGAGAATCATCTTGCCAATATGCACATCCACTGGCAAGTTGGCCAAATGGGCACCGAGTGCTGTAAGTGTTTCAAGGCCATCTGTAGACAAGGCTTGTACCTAAGCATGCCAGCAATCAGTCTCACACTTTCTCCTTCAATCATGTATCATACTTCTTGCAAAGTTTCAATAGCATTGACCACCAATTGCGGTGAAGGTGCATCCAAAGCAGTACCAAGGAATTCTTGAATGGATCCAAGCTCACACACTTTAATTCTGAGACACAGTTCCTCCAAGGGT
The DNA here is from genome assembly GCA_025094155.1 of Lichtheimia hyalospora FSU 10163. Lineage (NCBI taxonomy): Eukaryota > Fungi > Mucoromycota > Mucoromycetes > Mucorales > Lichtheimiaceae > Lichtheimia > Lichtheimia hyalospora. Next base: position 84,900 of record PTRB01000060.1, read on the forward strand.
AAGCGAAGAATCTCGGGTGTTTCATAATCGGCCATCTAGAATGAAGATTAGCATAGTAATAGTAAACCTGTTTGTGTGTGTGACATGTACCTGCATATATTTATTCTCGGTAAATAAATGAAAGCATAGACCTTCTTGTACACGACCTGCACGACCTCTTCGTTGACGTGCATTGGCCTTGGCGATGAAAGATTGTCGTAACCGTGTAATGCGTCGTTTTTGATCATAACTGACAATTTTGGCCATGCCCGTATCAATCACAACAGTAACATCGCTGATGGTAACACCCGTTTCTGCAATATTGGTGGAGAATACAATTTTCCGCATGCCCTTGGGTGGTACATCAAATGCACGTTCTTGATGTTCCGAAGAGAGTGTCGAATGCAATGCAATCAAGATATATTTGGAGGCATCACCCAATATGTGATGAGCTGCCACCATGTCATATAATCGTCGAATCTCTGGCATACCAGGCAAGAACACGAGAATGGCACCAGTGTCAGGTACCGAATGGTTGTGTTCATCTTGTGATCGAATGCATATGTAGTCCAATAAATCGAGGATGAGATCGTAATTGATCTTGCTTTCATCCATGCGTTTGATCATTTTGCGTGTTTGTTCACTGTATTTGGGTGGTGTCTCGTCTTGATTATCCTCATCCTTGATCGTGAGTTTGCCATCAAGTCGTGTCATGTCGTATGGATCATCATCATCATAGTCATTGTCGTACCAATCGAAATGCACCTTGTGTGATGTGCCATGTCCTCCTGATACTTGAACGGATCCTTGTGCTACCAATAGGCATTAGATTGAGTAGAGTGCCACAACACATTGCAGCTTACCTTTGTGTATCCGTTCTCTTCGCACAGCATAATGAGAGTCCTCTTCAATGGTGTATCCTATGGTTGCATAAGTAATCACTCGACAAGTATAAAGTTGATGTAATATCTATACCTGTAGCTTCTACAACATCCTCAAGATATTGTACCTTGACAGGGAATGTTCTTCCAGGAACCGAGATAGCAGGACATCCACCAAAGTATTCAGAAAAGCGGTGCGCTTCAACTGTTGCACTCATAAGGATAATCTTGAGATCATGTCGAATTTGGCACAAACGACGAAGTACAATCAATAAGAAATCGCTGTCAAGTGTACGCTCGTGAACTTCATCCACCACCACATGGGTGACTCCTTCCAAATGTGGATCGCTTTCCAGTCGTCGTAAGAGGATACCCTTCAAATAAACATGTCAGCATTAAGGTCTTCATGGTATTATCATTGTCATGCTACTTGCCGTGGTACAAAAGACCAGCACGTTTTCATTGGCAACCTTGCTTTCCAATCGAATTTGATAACCCACTAGACCATTCTTAGTACCAATGGATCTTGGATAGTCACCCATTTCAGTGGAGACACGCTTGGCAATGGACATGGCTGAAATTCTTCTAGGCTATTATTATTATTTGTTAGTATCATATGGATTTGCACTTGGATCATGTGTACCTGAGTACATATCACGGAACCGTAATTGTGATTGCCTTGCAGTAGCTCTTCTGCCAAGAATTGGGGAACTTGGGTACTCTTGCCACTATGTACATATGTCATTATGATTCATGTCAACAGTCAAGCCCAATGTGTGCAAAACTTACCATCCAGTTTCACCAGAGACGATGATGATTTGATTGTCACGTACCAGACTTAGCACTTGTTCACGATAGGACGACATTGGTAATTCATTTCGCTTTTTCTAGAGGACGATCAGCAACAATGGCTACTATAATGAATTATCAGCACCTTACCTTCATATCAATATAATCCTTTGATCGTATTCTCTTTGCAAATGTATTCTTGACACGGGCAAACACAGCATTTCTATCGACATGCACTGGCTTCTTTGATCCTTTACCGTCGTCCTCCACGTTAGCAGCCTGATGACCACTTGCTGATTCAGAGACCTATGGAATTCAAATATGAGAGATCGACATGTGTAATATAAGAAACCACTACTCACAATATCCTCATTATGCTTGTTGAGTGTTCCATCCATCAAATCCACAAACAGTTGCATCCGCTTTTTAGATTCTTCGAGCTGGGGACGCAATTCTCGTTCATTCTACACACAAGTCGTAAGCTACTCTTTCCTATCCAATCCTTGGTATCCTATGAAACCATTACCTTTTCCTCGACCCATTGTAACCATAAATCTTTGAAAGGTGTGGACATGATACGGTAGATGGAAGATGCAGGATCCAATTCAAAGAGAGCCGCCATCTAGAAAAAATATCCACGTGATGAGTTTCCCATGAATGATGCGATGTTCACTCAAAACTTACTGCAACAAGTTGTTCGGCATCTTTGGTATTGTTGGTTATCAAGTGACCAGGAATCTCCACTATCCGGGGTTCATGGAAAGGTTGCCGTGATACCAATTTGACCTTAGCTCGCCATTGACGACCACCGAGATTTGTGGTAGTGTAGACTTGCTTTGAATATTCTGTGTTTTGTTTACAGAACTCTTGTAGCATATCCTTTGGGTATCTTCCAATCCAACCAGGTTTTGCCAAATCCACCAATTGCCATGATACTTTGTTCTCCTCGGATTCAGCAGGAGTACTAGTCGTTTGCTGTTCCTCCTCTTGATCTAACATGTTGCCAAATAATCCACCATCCTCATCGTCATCACCATCACCACCAAGGCCAAGATCCAATGGGTCGTCTTGTTGTTGAGCTGATGCTTTTTCTTCCTTTGCAGCCTGTTGTTTCTCTTTCAATTCCTGCTGCTTTCTGCGTTCACGCGATTCTTTGAGTGCTTCTAAGGCTTCTCGTTGCATGGTGACAAAGATTTCTTGTGCTTTTCTCTTGTCAAAGTCCCAATCATTCTCAATATTCTGCATTGATTGTCGTACATGTGCTATCTTTTTCTCGACAGCTTGTACATCGACCGTATCCATTGTTGAAGTGAACTTTTTCTTCTTTTTGCTGTTGTTTTTCGGAAGTTGTTCTTCGAGTTGTGACAATTCTAACCGAAGTGTTGCATGCTTTTCATTGATATGTTGTTCATCATCATCTTCTTCTTCCTTTTAAAATGTTGTCAGATATCAGTTTAGTTTATTATATATAAAGTTCAATTTACCTCTTCATAATACTGTTGAGCTGCCTTTAGAATCTTTGCCTTGACATCCTCTTCCTCTTGAATAGCAGCGTCGTCATTGGAACGGTCGAGTGTGACCACATCCTTGGGTTCTTCCACCATTCTCCTTTCTTTATTCCCCTCGTGTACCTAACAATCATGATATTAAAAATCCATCTTCCCAAATAATCAAAGTTGAGATTATACCTCGCCTTCAGGTAGCTCGGCTCGAATGGAGAGACCTTCTTCTGTAAAGTATTTGTCGAAAAAGCCGACTGGCATTCGATCGTATGGTACATGGACACAAAGCTAAAGAATCATCTTATTATTAGAATGATAATATACCCTATGCATATACTCTCTTACCCAATCCAGTAGATGATGAATGTCGGATGAAGCAGTGGCACCAAATGCTTCCATCACATCATCTGCATGAAATCCCATCTTGAGCAAAGTACGATACACCACATCCATGTGACCAATAGCTCGATCATAATCCAAAGGATGTTGGATGATACGTTTCTTGCTTGGATGACCCGCAGTACCTTCGGATGCCTAGTGTTAACCAATCATCCACATTACAATCTTGATTCCTTACCAAAAGTATCAGCTTTGCCTTGATGTTTAAGCACTTGCAACAAGTCAAACTCAACATCAGCTGTCAGTGCAAACGATCGCATTCCTGCTGTTCCTTGTTCTTCATTAACACCACGCGATCCCAGTTCATTCAACAGTGTCTCGGCTTTACGATCGTTGACATTGGCAAATCGTTTGACGAGTCGTGTTATGTTGTCGTCTGGATTCTCTTGCTTTGTGGTTGGAGGAGAAGGTGAATGCGTCTTGGTGATCTCGGCCTGCGATGATGGAATGTCGACATTATCAGAAGGAGGAGGAGGAGGTGGTGGTGGTGTCGGTTGAGTCGAGTTGGGTTTCGGTGTGGAGACTGTTGCAAAACCGCGATTGGAAGCAGCTTTTTTCTTTCTTGGCATATTGACGCGTATGTGTTCAAGAACAAGATGGTTGATGGATTGCAAATAGCAGGAAATTTCATCATGCAAAATGATTGAGACTGTGATGGAATAGATCACTTGATATCACCTTTAAGTTGATTGACTTGTATATACTGTTAGAGATTCCAATACAATGATTCACTTTTATTTCTCTCTAGTTGAATGAGATTTTTGGATAGGATCATGGACATTGTCATGGATAATCAACCAACCTTTGTGTTACCAATGGGCATTGTTGACGACCTGAGTTACCAGATACGTACATTTCCTCTTTCTCCTGGAATACATGCATCATTCACTCTATAAATACATTCTTTCTTTTTCTCCCCTCGCGTTCATTCTTTCTTCTTCTTATTCTTTATACCATGTTTGATCAGAGTCAAGTACTTGTTGCAGCAGCCATTGTTTTCTTGGGTTTATCTACTCCCGAGACAAAGCCCAATCATCCATCTAATGCAAGTCGATCCTCAAAGCATACTACTGAAGTATATTGCAACAAGAACGCTTGTCATTGTACTCCAAGCGATCACAAACAGAATGTTACCAGTAAGTTACTTTGGTATGATTGTGTGTTATACATATCCCAACCTACCATGTAGGATTCCTTGTCTCTGATGCTTATTGTTGGAGTGCGCTCTAAATCACATCTCAAGATTAAAACCTTCCCTCCCTGTGGTCACGCCACATATATATTCATCAAATGTATCTCCTCCCTAGTCTTCTAATCAACTCCTTGGTTATAAACACGATATTCACCATCTGCATCACTGTTTGCATACCGTCTTGGTACTTGCGAATGCGCGCTTTGACGCGAAGAGTAGAGTGTGGTATAAGGGATGAATGATGACTATTCAAGGGGTGGTGATAGACATGATCATGGGTACATAGGAGCATTTTTCTCTCCTTGATATTCAATAACACCAGACCATGTAGTGGCCAAAAAACATGGCTGGGTCTTGATATGCGTCCATCTTGCATGCAGGATGCATTATGCATATGTATGCAGCCATAGCAACAGTTTTATCACGTGACCATGTCCACTTTCTTGCTTTATTCCTGATTGTTGCTACGGATCTAGCATCCACATTAGAGTCACATACAAAATAGCTGTCGAGTGGTGATGGTGTGAATTTCCCACTTTATTCATCATGTTATTCTTTCTTTCCTTGTTTTTTCTTTTGTATATTTTTACTCCCGTTACAACTTTACTTTGTACTCCTCCTCTTCTACAGCCACTCATGTATACTGGATGGAACCAGCGTATGCAAGCAATCAGTCGACTGCGTTGGTACAATGTGAGCGACTTGACAGAGTGTTGTCATCAACTACGAACGCTTCTTTTATCACCCGAGTTCCTTGATAATGTTGCTCAAGACGCACGACCCTTTCATCAACAACGTTTAACGAATTTATTACAAGGAGGCGAATGTCCTGCATCCCACATTCAACGGTTTCCTATAGATGGATTATATGTATGTGAAGGCATAGGCGAATGGGGGTTACGTGTGGATCGGCTGCAAATGACCCTGCATTTGGCTTTATTCCCGGAAAGATTGCAACGCATGTACCCCAACATCCAATCACCCGGTGATGCTGAATTAACTGTCTTTGATGCATTGCATGATATATTGGAATGTATTGGTGGTATGGTGGATGTCATTGATCGAAACGAGTTTGAAGAACGATATCACTTGAACTGGATTACAGCATCCCGACATCCCACAGGAGCAAGTGGTAGTGGTCATCCTCCTCTTCAGCATCATTATTATCCTCCCCAACAACATTAACCATAGTTGTCATTTATATTAGATTATTGTATATATATAGAAAAATGTATATTGCAAATGTATATTCCAAAAGATCAACCGTAGTATATATCGAGTGCAAATGACTTCAAGTATGTAAACAACGAAAACTGGTATGCGAGATAGCCCACCATCACTATAAAAAATAAAGTCAATTATAATGGTTCATACCCATTGAAAAAAAAATTACTTACGCCAAAACAGGGGAACCCAAAACACAAAAAGACGCTTGTCCCTCCGTTTGGGATCACGGACGGCGGCTTGTAGGCTTGTACTTGAGTAGTAATTGTCATAGGCGGCGGATGAAGATGACGATGATGAAGGATGAGTGATCGATGATGATGAAGGGGAGGAAGAGGAAGATGTTTCGGCAAAGGGGGAAAGATGATGTTGTTTACGGCTCGGCCGCATGGAAGATTGCTCTTGTTCTTGTGAACTACTCCGTGCACCCATAGCATAGGCTAATGCCATATACCATGCCAAGGTTTGTTCAGGTTCTTGATGTTCTGGTGTAGGAGTTGTTGTATTGGGTGGCCTACTACTATCCTCACCGGAAAACCTTACAGTCATGTTGGCAATCATGGTAGTAGGTCGTGGTAGTTGTAATAAGTGATCAGCGATTGTTTTGAGATTCAATTCACCGGGTTTGGTAGCAATATTGTTCTTGATGTGTTGCAGGAACGAGGTATCATCATCATGATTTTGATCTTGTTGTTTTGGTTGGAAATGAGACAAGGTTCTTTCAATCCAATTCTTTTGCTGTGTCGGGTTGGATACCATCATTTCATCATCAGATGAACCTTGTGCCATGGCATCCTCATGTACAGGTTGTGCATCAGGGATCACTCCTTCTTCATCATCATTCGATTCATCTTCTTGTTCGAGATATTGGACCACAGGATGTTGCATTCGATTCTTTCGATGACGCATACCATAGGAAAGTGTTATATCGTTCTCTTCCGTTGTTAATGATGAATCCGAGTAATAAATGGGTGATTCAATGATATCTTCATCCTCTTCTTCACCAATCCATCCATCATCATCATCTTGTTCCGAGTCGTCATCATCTTCTTCTTCATCAAATGATGTATCTACATCAGCACTCATTGCGTCGGAAAGCATGCCATGAGATGAATCGCCTGATGTCTCATTCAGTGGTAAATGATTATGCAACAAAGTACGAATGGATCCATCACGTGCAAGGTGCATGGGTCGCTTATCGAGCAAGTTGGAAATCTCTGGTTCAGCGTTGCCTTCTTCCAATAAAGTACGCACCACATGCTCGTGTCCAAACCAAGCTGCATAATGTAATGGCGTGGATCCATTGCGATCTGTCATGTCAACATCACAGCCCAAGTCGATCAAAGCATGTGTTAACTTGTTAAAACCTAACATGGCTGCCAAATGTAACATTGTATGACCTTGAGCATTGGTCATGGAAACATCCTCAGAATAAACATCGGCCATAGTATCCATCACTTCCAGTACTTGAATAATTTGTCGTTCCAATTGTTGTTGCTGGGGTTGTTGTTGTTGTTGTTGTTGTTGGTTTTGATCACCACCTGCACTGGTTGAAGAGGAAGAACCATTGGACTTATTTCCACCTTGTACAATGCGCATTGCAATCTCACGTGCATCTTCCACCTTGCCAGTCATTTTAAGACCAACCACTTGTAAGGCCAATTCCATCAAGGCACGATCATTCTCATTGTAATAAGTGAATAACATGACTTCTTGACTATCCATCATGACAGGATATTCCTTGAAACACACCACCACAGGTCCAGGTTCAGTGACTGCAGGTAATATGCATACAAGTGTATTGGGCGACCAGAAATGCGTGCTGGCAGCAGGTACATCACCAAAAAGCACCGTTAACCCAGGTCGGAAATTACTGCCAAGAATAGTAACTTCAATACCACCAAATGTTGGACCTTCATTTGGAATTAAACGTTGAAGTTGGGGTCGTTCCATGGATTGTTGTTGTTGTGCGGATGGTGATGGTATCACAGGTGTTGTCGACTTTTCAATCTTTGGATCAAGTGTTGACAACAGGGCTGCATTCAATGAAGATGGTTGTTGTTGTTGTTGCATATGTGTGGACATTTGTGATAATGCATCCAATTGTGCTTTGGACATAGTCTCAGGACGTGGTTGTATAGATAAAGGTGGCGGTGTACTATTCATTGGTGGTGGTGGTGGTGGTGGTGGTGCATTAAAGTTGTACTGCATCGATGGATGCGCTTGGGGTGTAGTAAAGGATGGTGCAAAGGATGTGGAAGGCGCCTGTGATGGTACATCGGAATCAGTGCGTGGTCGTTTACGTGCTGCTTTAACCTTGTTGGATTTATGATCATCTGTAATCATGATAGGTGGTGACATGCCAGTAGCTACTTGCTTGCCAGTATGATCATGCATTTCAAAGTATATGCTAAGAATATCTTGTCAGTTCGATACATCAATATATTCGCTTGTACTCACCAGAAGCCGATCTTTTCATTATGATGACGACAATAGCAAGTGATACGAGTAGGTAGAATGGTATCTCCAGAGCTGAAATCAACCACTTCGGAACAATTGAATAGCAACACTTTTTGTTCTTCGAGTGCCAAGGATTTCTCGTCATCCATGGCAACATTTCGTTTCTCTTCTTGTTGATCATTCTCTGCTTTAATTCGATTCTCTTTACGTCGTTGCGATCGTTTCCGCTATAGATATAAACTTGAATGAGTATGATCTATTATATAAACAAATAATAAACGATACTTTACCTCTCGTTGAATGCATCCAAGACAAGTGACGACTTTACGCTTTGGATCACTTGCACAAATGACGCGAGCACTCAGAAACAGCATCTTATCAGGACGAATTGGATTGTTGTTGTTGTCAGTGATGCTTGCTACGCGGGGTTGGCCATTCGGTGATGTAGTCATGGTAACTTGTCGTTTCAATTTGTCCTTGGCAACCATGTGTTCAGGTAATTTGATATGAGACCACCATTGCGCCTTATCCCCATCATCGGTCACCAGTTGAATGCAAAGCTTGATTTGTGTCTCTACTCGCGACTTTGCACCCGTTTGTGGAACACCCAGCACTCGGATTTGCATTCTAATAAATGTTGTACGATGATGCTTAGTTTGGCAGGCTTCTCATTTATGATGATTTACATATGAAAGTTGGTCAACTTACCCAGGGCTCTTATTGTTGTTGCCTGTCATGAGATTATCAGTCTTGAAAGAATTACCAGGTGATAACATGGGTGGCGTAGGCATTGCGCTGGATGCTGCTGCTGCTGCTGCTGCTGCTGCCGCTACTGCAGCTTGTTGTGGTGAATTCGAATTGCTAACATTGAAAATGATAAAGAGATCAATAGATGATTAGAAATAAGATAAAGCTAAACGTTCTTACAAGGAAGGGTAGCTTGATGATAAATACTCTGTAAAATTACGCGCCAGATTGGGAATTGCCTGAGGAAATGGATTCTGGGTTACATTGGACAAGAACTAATGTGTAATCAATGTATATCAGTCATAGCCCATAAAGATGAAAGAAGATGATCCACTCACACTGTTGACACCCGACCAAAATGTTTGATTGTGTTCAGGTGCAGTAGCAGTGGAAGATGATGGTTGTAATGGCTCGACAACACTCATAGCACCAACACTACTAGACGCACCAGGACTCATAGCGGGTGGTGTATGATAACTCGCAGCAGATGGTGATAATGCCTGTTGGTAGGGTACTGGTGGTTGCTGTGGTGTCGTTGTTTCGGAAGACGATACTCGTCTTGTTGAAGCCATATCATTATTAATAATAGTAGACTCGGCCATACTTTCGTCCTCATCTACCGATGAGGGTTGTTGTTGTTGTTGCTGTTGCTGTTGTTGCATAAAATATAAGGGATTATCAGGAGAAAGCTGATCGAGCTTATAAAAGAAAGATTGGTCAATGAATGTTTGTTGCATTGAGTCGTCATGGGGTTCGCTCGTCGATGAGCCAGAGGGTGAATCGCAAGATTGAATACTGTCGTTTATCGAACAAGGAACATCAAGTAAAGGACTTTGGTGGGACATGAATGAAGAGGGTTGACCCGAAAAAAGTGTTTCTTGAAGTGGTTGTGATGCTGATGATGATTGATGCTGGGCTTTAGCCAAGAAGAGAGAAAATTGGGTTACTTGTGCCCAATCAAATGGTCTACTGCGCTTGTACTACTCAAGAGCTTGGGGTAACTTGACCCACCATCAACCCGCTATTACGTTTTCTCGCTTGAACGGGTGCTGCTGCTGCTACTTTCACCACGAGGATGGATCCGATGATCGTGCTACGGTTTCCTTTTCCCCCTTGTTTATACAAAAGGAACGTACTCTTATTTTCTTTATCTCTCATTGTCTCGTATATAAAATAAAAAATGTCTCAGCTGGTGGTCGTGATCGGAGACAAGCTTCAACTCAACCGATATGCTATCGGAAAGATTGTGAAAAAGATTAAAAACAGAGGTCTTGTGCCCATTAACATATCCGGTGATCCTAAAACTACATATCACATCCTTATCACAAGATTTCATCTTGCATAGATCAAGCTTTCAAATTTATTGCTGTCAATTCAATAAAGAGTGAAAGATGGAAAGATAATCAAACGATTTCAATCGTCATTGGCCGACACATCAGGGTCTGCAAAATCATAGTCGGTTAGTCATATTAAACGATGCCGAAAATATAATGCGCCACAATGGACTTTGTCCAGCAACTTGGCCATAAGTGATTGGATATGATGCAACCACTATTGCCTCTTTCAGCTTTCGTATCATGCGCCAAACACGTACTCATTTGGTCCCATATACACAGGCATGCAGCCTTTATTCAAGGAGTTGTTTTATGCTTCTTCACGGCCATGACCAAACATATCTTTTGTTGCATTGAGTATGATTTCATTCTCTTGCTCTTCTTGTTCATCTTCCTCGCCCCTATCACCAGGCATCCTTCTAAGACATCCTGCTAATAATTCTAACATCTTATAAATATATGCGTGACATGTGCTCAATTTTTTAGATACTTACTGACACCGCTGGTGCTAACACCGCCCTTATCCCATTTGCAATGCGGTTCTTGTTCACATGCCTCCCTATTCTTGAACGCAGTACACACCACCTCTTTGTCACAAAAACTTTTTTCGATTTTGCGCCCTATTACAACATAAGAGACTGGGTGTATAGAGATCCACAGGTGCACTCACCAGTGCTATGAGCACCCTTACTGGGTTGAGCTACAATACTAGTCCAAGAGCATTGGGCGTTTAAACAATCGTTTTCCTCGTTAAAATCCCTGCACTGAGTGCGTTTTGAAGGAAGAGAACATGTATGCTTGATAACTTTTTCTACAAGAAAAGGTGAATGGGTTAACAAACAAGCATTTGTAATGCTTACCCTTGCCATCCGACAGTTGATGGTTCAAAAGCTCATATGTACATTTTTGTTCTTCTTGATCTTTTTCGAGATCGCATGTTTGTACGTGAGTGAAGTGGGGACATTGAAATCCTTTGCCAGTATGCGTCACACCAGCAGCAACGACAGAACAAGTATGCTGATGAGAGCTAAGAAGTAGCGCAGTAACGCCGAATAAGACAAATGGATGGGTGGTTTTCATATCCAGCGAAAAAACAAACTCATTCAACGTGATTTCTCTCGGTCATCCTCTTGTTTTTTATATGGTGTTAAAGAGGATCAAGGAGCATCCGTCATGCAGCCACCCTTTTTTTCACTCCTTGTTCGAGAGACATAATCGTCAACTCCTTTTTGACGCCCATTTTTCTTTGCTGCATTGTCAAAATGAGCCACTGTCCAAAGTCCGCATTGGCTGGATTGTCATCATTGTTGACCTAATATACTAGCAGTACTACAATTATTCACTTGGTATTTGTTATGTTCATGTGATTGGATTCTCTTGTATATCTCTTTGCAGCATTGAGTGTGAAAAGGTTAATTTTAAAGAGAGAAATACCATGATGTGATTGTGTTGTTTCGGATACATGCCTTTCTCAATCATTATCATTGTTACACATGGCTCAAGCAACATGGTTGCACAAGTGAAATCTATCATGCCATTTTTTGGACCGCGTTGAATATGATCCCACTTTAAAAAGTGTATGCTTATTTCTCTCTATCACTCATCTCTCTATCTCTTTTCAATTTCTTTTACAGCAAAGCAACAACCGGGATGACTACGGATGAAGAACAACACACCAAGACGCATGTTGATATTGTCATTGTTGGAGGCAAGTGCTTAAAGTTTTATTAATCATCACCATTGACACTTATTCCATCATTCAGGGGGACCTGTTGGTTTGCTTGCAGCCAATCTTGCTGTCAAGTACGGTTTGTCGGTGCGCATAGTGGGTGAGTAAACAAGATGGGGTTGTTTTGGTATTGTTTGCTGATACTACATGTATGGCAGACATTGAATTCGAACCACAGCATTGGGGACGAGGTGATTGGATTCATGGACGTACACTTGAGCTACTCGATCACAGCGGTTTGGCTACTGACTTGTTGGCTACGGGTGCACGGGTGGAAACATTTTCACATCATCATCAGCAAGTGTCATCAAGCGTAGCATATGCACCTGAACATGTGGTGACGAAATATAAGCACTTGCTGTGTGTGGGACAACATATAACTGAATCAAGTCTACAACATTCTCTCTCTGAACATGATGTACAAGTGGAACGGCCTTGGACTGTAAGCCAATTCCAAAAAGATGGAAGGGATTCGAAATATCCACTCTCAGTGACTCTCAAGAACATGCTGGATGCTAGCACATGCGACATTCGTGCAAAGTATTTGTTGGGTTGTGATGGTGCACATAGTGATATTAGAAAACAACTCGATATTGCTTATGAAGGGGAGTCTAGCAAGAAGAACCATGGTGTACTTGATGCTCTCGTCCATACTAGCTTTCATGATCGAAAGAGTATTAGGTGAGTGAATCAAAGATCATGATACATTTCTTTTTTACTCACCTGATTTTTTTAATAGCTTCATCAAAGGTCCTTTTGGTACACATGCATGTATGTTTCCAAGAGAGAATAATCTTGTACGTGTGATGGTGCAGTTATCAGATGAAGGGGATCGCAACCAGATCCATTTGGAAACAGTACAACATGAAGCAAGAAGAGCATTGTTGCCACACCGTGTTGAATTTACAGCTGTCATGTGGTGGACTATTTATGCTGTTGGTCAGCATGTCGCTACGCACTACACCAGTTCTCAAGAGGATCCACGTATCTTTCTCTGTGGAGACGCATGCCACTCTCAAAGTCCTACTCTCGGACAAGGCCTTAATACAGGTTTTGGTGATGTCTTCAACTTGGCAAGTGGGATAATAAGGAATGGTTGCTGTCACCATGGTAACAAGCGACTCATTGTACATGATAGGTGTGGAAGATAGCCATGGTCGAATCAGGTCATGCCAAGGCATCGTTGCTCAATACATATGAAATGGAACGACATCCAGTGGCGCAACAAGTGATTGCCATGGATAAGCAAATTGTGCAAGCGGTCGAGTCAAAGGAACAAGAGAATTTGGAGACACTGTTGCGACAATACCAACTCTTTATATCCGGATTTGGCATCAGCTATAGGAATAATGAAAACAATGTGATGATTCAGACTGGCGACCGTGCACCTGATTTCAAAGTGGTTCATTATGCAACGGGTTCCAAGGTGCGATTATATGACATATGGCGAAAGCAAGTAGAAGAAACCAACATGAGATGGGGATTTCATTTGCTGGTATTGGCACATGATATTACTCAATCGATGGATGCTGTTATCAAAGGTTTCAAGGACTTTACAGTACCTTTATGGATGCGTGTGCATATCATTACGACTACGGTACAAAAAGGTGTTATTGAAAAACAATTATCACAACAAGATGACATTGACCCAGCATGGATATACATGGACAAGATCAACCAAGCCCAGTGTCATCATGGCTTAATTCCAGAGTATAACAACAATAGCAATGGCAATAATGATCCAGTGGCGATAGTGGTTCGACCTGATTTGCATATCGGTTGGATAGGCGATTTCTCCAAGCTGTCTTTGGGATTCATTGCTTAAGGGGGTGTCTGTGCTTTCCCTCTCTTTTTCACCATCGACCCCTTGTATATTACCCTTTTCGATCATATTGTTTAATTCATCCAACATACATCAACTTTATAGAATCTACCCTCACTCATTCGCTTATGACACACACGTAATCCACGCTCACAACACACCCGCGTTTTTATATTTTCTTTTTTTCACTTTTTTTCCTTCAGTAAAACTTTTTCACCCTTGAAATGCATTCCAGCACGACATTACTATGGATCGTACTTGTTTGGATTATCATTCCCTTAAGTGCTATTCAAAGTGGATCGGATGTAGATGATCCGACGTTGTATCCATTTTATGTCATGTTGGGCAATCCTCACGTATGTGGGGGTGTTTTATTGTCCTTGAATCCCGCCATTGTTCTCACTGCCGCCCATTGTGTGGCAGATGCACCTCATCCATCCGATATTGAAAAGAACCCATACTTTGCAGCATACAGTCATATTGATCGAAAGAAACAAAAGATCAATGCCATCGATGATTGGATAGTGCACCCAAAATACAATATCAGCAACAATGTCGACATGCATTACGACCTTGCTCTTGTCAAGTTGGCGGATCCTTTGGAACAATCAGATCACGTGGATCGTGTCGCTTTATGGCCAGCCGATGGACGATTACATTCTTTCGATGGTAAAGTTATAGTACAACAACAACTTGCTGTCGTTGGAAAAAGCTAACCTTGTGATATAAAGGCAAGCTCATGGGATTTGGATACTTGGTCAAGGATGGATCTGAAGCTAGGAGGTTGCAATCGATTGATGTCAAGGTGACGAAATTAGCATCCGGTTTACGGGATATGGTAGAAGCCATATCAGCTGACGATGATCAACGTGCTTGTCATGGTGATTCAGGTAATTGATTTATACATTTATGCATCATATGAAGATATATACTAACCTATGTATTTTATAGGCAGCCCATTAGTCATACGACAAACCGTAGATAACGAGACAGCACCCTATGTACTCGGTTTACTTGCTCGCATATTTGGCGTGCATGATCTCGACCCAAATCATGCAACATGTCCACAACCCTTTAAAAAGAACAGCAAGATACCGACTGTTACTGAGAGCTTCTGCAATGTATCCAACATGCTTGGTTGGATATCAGAAATCACAGGAATATCAGTAGCCAACCTTACCGATCCTTTCTTCCACGTAAACGATCCATGTTACGAATCCTGCGCAGGTCGCTGGACAGCATCAAAATCCCATGGCTCTATAAGCCATACAGGGAACGATCATTGGCATATTGGATTTGGTGATGAAGCATTCTTAAAGGAACAGCCTGACAAATGGTTTATTGGCCCTATTGTGCAAGATAATCTCATGTATCATGACAATGACGAAGCATCTTTTGCTGTTGTTGTTAAACCAAGAGCACCCATCATTCCTCTTTCCCTCTTTGTAGTTTCCTGTTTTCTATTAATCTAATGTCCCCCTTTTTGCTCACTTTACTGTGTAGTAGTTTAATGACATGATGTATAAAAAAAGACACGCTCCATTGTTCCTTTAGACACATTGACTCAACATTCTGCAGGATAATATTGATACATTTATAATCGTATGCCTATCAACTTGTATACTTCTTCTACATTCTTCGCTGCTACTTGACTAGCTTGAGCAGCACCTTCTTCTAGCACTTGCAACACATATCCTTGATCATTCTGCAGGCGTTTCAATTCATTTTGGATAGGTGTTAATCGATCAATTACTGCTGCTGCCACTTGATCCTTAAAAGCTTGTGTGCTCTTGACGCTCTCGAATTCCTTGACTGCATCCTTGATCTCAATATCGCGTACAGCGCTGTAAATACTGACAAGATTGGATACACCGGGTCGATTTTCCACATCATAAGTGACACCTTGAATAGAATCTGTCACAGCACGTCGAATCTTGCTTTGAATCAATTCAGGGGCATCGTTCAGGTTGATTTTGGAGTGCTCGACAGGATCGGATTTGGACATTTTCGAAGTGGGAACACGTAGTGACATGACACGTTTGGTACCTTGAGCTATAAAAACATATAAAGCATTAGAAATAGAATCCATTTCTATTGTTGAATACTTACGGATAATGGGATTAGGTTTGGGGAACATGTTGGATTTGTATGTCTTGTTGAACACCTTGGCAATGTCACGTGCCAATTCAAGATGTTGAAGTTGATCCTCTCCCACAGGTACATGCGTTGCCCTTTATACACCATGATCAATATTGCTTTCTTCATGTCAAATACCAACGACTGCTTACTTGTAAATAAGAATATCGGCTGCCTGCAGCACTGGGTAATCAAATAAACCCATTTTGAGACCGGTTGTCAAGGATTCATCTGCCAACATTTCAGCATGAGATACCTTGTTGCCACGTGCTGATGTATCCATCTTGGATTTCCATTGTGTCATACGACCAAGCCATCCAACAGGTGTCAAGCAATTGAATATCCACATCAAATCGGCATGTCCTGGTACTCGACTTTGTTCAAATACAACGCTGCGCTTGGGGTCTATACCACATGCTAATAAACTGGCAGCCATATCAACCTTATTGCGTCGCAATGTAGCAGGATCCTGGGGCATGGTGATGGCATGCAGGTCGGCAAACATGTAATACGTGGTAGCATCGGGTTCTTCTTGCAACTTGACCCAGTTGTTCAATGCACCGAGATAATTACCCAGGTGCGGAATGCCGGTGGGTTGAATGCCAGAGAGGATCAAACGTCGTCCTTGTTGTGCGAGAGCTTGCTGTCATTGGAGTTGACAATTGAGTATATAAAAGCCAAGTGGGAATGTATAATGAAAGAGAGAAAGAGATAAAAAAGGGGTTTACCTTGGCTGCCATAGCGTCTATAAAAGAAACCACTTGTTGACAGCTGTGTCGGAACCTTGAGACCCTTGGTGTTGGACCTAGCGCAACCTGGAAAGTCATGTAAACTGCGCCATTTAATGTTATCAACGCACCTTATCCATGGTGCCCTTTTAACCTGAAAAGGATATGAATTGTACTTGAACTATACACCTTCATAACAATGCATCTTCTCATGGTTTCATTCTTCTTTCTTCCTCTTAAAAAACACGTGTTATTATCATGAGCAACTGATAGGTTCTCAAATCAATTGAATTTATTCTCATCGTGGATTTCCTGGATGTACTATATCAAGTCTTGATATTAGTACGTCACTATCATTTTCTAAGACATGGTATAGCTGTTCAATAAAATATAAGGACTTCAACGCATTCTGTGTATCTCGTCAATGGATCATCACACATATGTATCGAAGTGGTATAACAATGAAGGCATCAGATAATGAAACAATGAAGAGCTATCTTTGATAGCACAATGAGGATAACATAGAAAATGGCGGAAAATAACAATGAAATGATTGTGAGGACATAAAGCAGATCAATCCATATATATATGCTGGTTTTAATCCACAGGGCTCATATGTATACACCATGATATCCACAAATCTTAACTATGCAACCAAGAAGATAATGATAAAGGAAAGAGATATGTGAAGTGAACAGATGGTGTGTAACTAGATTTTATACATGTATGGTGGGCGTGTGATGAATACCCTTGTATGCTCACAGAGAAGGGTTAATATGGTTATTGGTATTGTAAGATCGAATACATTGACTATATCGTATCCTGATACACGCTGTATCGACGACTCTATCAATCGAGTATTGGTTCCGAATTCTCATGATATCGACCTAGTTCACATACATAATGCAGCCCGTACGCTGACATTGTTGGTCTGAGATTATTGGTGATATTGACATTGTGTAGGTTAAAGTGTGTGGAAGTTGAGAAGGAGATGTCACTAGGGTGTAACTGGTGGGATGCAAATAGTAGAGTACAAAAATCTTAAGCGTGTCAGAGTGTACAAGATTTAAGCAGTAGCAGGATCCACGCGTTTTATTTCTTCTTCAACTCGAAACGAATCATCAGGTTTATCAGCGGTCGACTGAGGAATTCTGAATCTGATGCGTAAAAGAAACCATACGAGCAATACAGCTATCATTGCTACACAACCAAAGGCGATATTGGTTATTTTGCCGATCCCTATTAATTGGACATAAGATGATACATTCACGAGAAGAATTCCCTGATGGACTTACAAAATACAGGCGAATCAGTAACAACCCATAGCTTGACTTGCATAAATGCAGGAACGAGGAATCCAACAGAAGACACAATGGAAACAGCTAATGCACGTGCATTGGGATCGGCCCTGTAGATAATCAAAGTCCAGGCAAAAGTAAGAGATATAGCAGCAAGCAATACTTCAATCGCATATGCAGCTAAAAAGACCAACACAGCTGGATTGTCTCCGCGGTTCACTGCTGCAAGAGCAATATTCCAGATAGTTGCCCAAGCACTCATTACACCCAAATGGATCGCACGGTCATTGAACCAGTCGGAACTCCATCCAATGACAATACAAATAATCCCAGCAAATAAATTCAAGGGTGTGGTCATGTAATTGGCAAATGCACCGTCATATCCCATATCTTTGAGGATAATGACAAACGATGTTGTAAACTTCAAAAACATCGTAGATAATATAGTGATCACGGTGAGTATCGGTACATAGGGTGAACCAGCAACGTTCTTAAACCTACGCGTAGCGTAGAGAGAAATTAGGATATGGACACAGCAAGAGAAAAATAGTAATACTTGCGTTTTCCAATTGTAAGGGGTGGATGAAATGGTCACATCACGTGATGATTGTGTATTCAAGGTGATCAATCGTTCGTTTTCGTTGATCCATGAAGTGGTTTGATGAGGATAATTGGGCATCATAAAGTAGCCAGCCATACCAATAGCCACGGAGATTAGGCCTTCAACGAGAAATATCCATTGCCAGGCACGTAGTCCTCCACGATTTGCGATTGTTTGAACAATACCACCTGCTATAAGACCACCGACAGCGGATGACACACTCAAAGCTGATCTGAATATGCTTATTCGCTTTGAAACCTCGACTTGAGTATACCATGTACCCAAAACATAAACAATTCCCGGTTGGAAAACCTGCAATAAGCATTTGATGCATTAAAGGGGGCAATAATATGCAGTCAAATCATCAAATAGTGTACCGATTGAGTAAGGCCAAGACAGAAACGTAAAGCGAGCAGTCCTTGGTGATTTGTGACAAATGCCATGCAACATTGTACCACGCCCCACAAAAGAGGCAAAGAAGGAAAAAACCATCGTGGATGTATCCTAGGCAGAATGAAACTTCCCAGGAGTGCGAATCTATGAACATGATCAATTAAAGTGGTCGATATCCATTCTTTGACTTACACAGTTATTCCAATGTTATTGACAGTAAATGCCCAATTGTAGGCTGCCGATTCAAGGTTCAGATCTTCTCTCATTCCACTGACATAGGCGTTGGCTGATAACATGTAGGATAAGATGTTTTAGGATCTCTAGGTGTACAATGAACCATGCATGTACTCACACAAGTTGTTTCGATCAAGTTGCATGCCAAAATGGCCCAAAAATGCCCACACCACCAAGCGGATATCAAGCTTTCGGTTTAAGTGTTTTCGAACACCGTTGATTGTATCATCTAAATTGGCTGTTGCCTTTTCATTCATGCTGCAAGCTGTCGTGGTGAGATCGTTATCACCAGCCATGCTTGGAGGAGGATCGTCAATTTTTGACTGGGTCATGATTACGCGTACACTGTATTGAAAGAAACAAATGAGAAATGAAATATCGAATAATGATGTGATTATAAATCATCCATCTGTGGCGTTCCTGATGCTATCTAATATGTGGTACAAAGAAAAAGGCTGTTTTGATGTGTTTCATCATGTACGGTCCGCTGACGCACATGGGATTTCATTGGGTATGTACGCCATACAATCTCTGTGTACTACCATCATGCAAAAGCACATTCCAGAAAGCAGACTTATATTTTGCTAATATTCACCCTTATGATGAAGAGTTTGCATGCAATGCAAGTCTAAATGCAATTGTTATCGTTCTTCACATCATTCTTGGATTATCGCTAGATCATTGCCAATGGACAAGAGAATGTCAATTGTCCGCGTTACTTGGATCCATTTGGATGCGACGTCAACAACATGTTGCGTGGATTTGAAACTGGATATATAATAGGAGCCAAACTGTCAATATGATCAAGATCAAGACGCCTTACCCAGCGTAATGCATAGTAGTATGCGAAAACCATAGAGAGGATCAAGCGATGATAAAGAACTTACAAAACGTGGGTTGAGCCTGTGACAAACCATAACTTGTAAGGGCTTAGGCAACGCAATGCTCTTGTAAACGATCACCGCCCGTACCAACGCCAGTGACGGGACAACTGGTAATGGATCTAATGCATAGGCACGTGGCATATAATAGATCAATGAACCTGGTATCACAAAATATGATCCATTCCAGGATTACAGTATTTGCTATGTACGCCACATCGTCACTCTAATAGTATATAGCCAAGTACCAACTAAGATGGATTGATGATTGTGTACCACATGGGCTTGCATGTTTGTTCTCCTATTTCAGGTGCAAAAGACAGCACTGGGTATTGGTTGCTTGACATCAATCTGAGTTGTCAAGCAACACCACCACCAATGTTAACTGTATTATCGTTACCATGCCCTCCTTTTGTGTATCAGGACGAGATTCCCTACATTTACTGGTATAAATGAAACATGCATATGTATCCTCCGTTGTCACTGGTTGATCAAACATGATATACGTCTAGGGCGAATCGGCATGAGATTGGATGAAATTGCTTTGGCGGATTTTTATGTCACGTATTTGAAGTATTATAGAGCCGTCAAAGAGCTGCTTTGTGACCATTTCTACTCTTTGTTATGCTTTCCTCAAGTATTAGAGATCGGATTTCTGGTTTATTGTTATTGATACCTTAACTCCGTTGCTTGGTGATGATAGCATACCTTTCATGATTCGATATATTAGAAACGCACAATGTGGCACGTACGGCATACCTCTCTATCCAATAAATCCTTACACAACACACTTGGCATTGTAACGAAAGAAACGATGCATGGCGCCTAAGACATCAAAGTCAAAATTGCTATAATACAACAATGCATGTATTAAAAAGGGGATTCTCACTTATCACTGCATAAGCGTAAAGCTTCAATCACATGATACTCCAAAGAGTGATGCAAATTAGCAAGGAATGATGGATCGGACGTCCTGTCAAAGTATGTGAATCTGGGAATAGACAAAATGAAAATGGTATACAACAATGACGACCACTGCTGAGTTGAATTGCATTCATGCATGTCAAACTGTGTAACCAAGAGGGATTATTGGCATATTAGGTAAAAATAGGGGTTAGCTTATTACATGCGACTCGATTTCAACAAGACGGGGTTTGATGATCCCTTAACCCCTCACAAATGTTTTCCTGTGGATATAATGCTTCATGTGAATAATGTATTATGCCAGTCAGAAATACAACAAGAAGGATAGGGAAAGATATCACAATGGCCTATTCAACTAATGATGTATCTACTCGTCATCCGATTCAGGGTAACAGCCAATTTCTAGACCTGTATCAATAGGTGAGTACGTTGCTAATTTTTTTTTTCAAAACGATTACATATGTAATCTATACTTGCCTCCTTCCGAAGGGCTATCTTCCCAATAACAACGCTCGTCACCACCGCAACCCTTTTCATCCAACTTTCTACAATGTTCACGAGTATTTCCCTCTGGTGTCTTGGTCGATGTAGCAGAAGATGTTGTTGATGATGGAGTGGGATTGTTATCAATGTTGACAATGATGGTTGCTGGTGTCGAGTTTAAACTTGTTGCATAATGTGGCGTTGCTTGTTGCTGATGATTCGGATGCTGTTGTTGATGGGTCGGATGTTGTTGTTGATAAGTCGGGTATTGTTGGTTGGCTGTAGGAGTAGGCGTATGATGTTGATGATGGTTATCAGAGGGCTTGCTGGCACCACCATGCATCTTTTTGTCATTACGATCACAACACCAACTTTTGTTAAAGCCTGGCATAAAGGATAAAAAAGAGTCCGAGTCGCAACAAAAGTCCCGCTTGTTGAAAGGAAATCGTGTTACACCAGCATCGACGAGCATGGACAGCAACAGTACAACAGCTACTGTGAGAATATACTTGTGCATTGAGATGGATAATGAAATGTGTGAGAGAGAAAGAGATAAAGAATGACCATCATTGTCATTGCAGGTTTCCTATTTATGCTTGTCGAGTTTTGGCACAATGTTAAATGCTACATCCCGAAATGAAAAGCGCATGGCTCGGGCAGCATGTGATACGCATGATGAACACCGAGCAAGGCAACGCGTCTTAATGTTTGTCGTTTTTGGTATCATTTGATTGAAATATTCCCCCAAGAAAATAGGAGGTTGTTTGCTAACACACAGACCGAGTGTTGTATACATATATGTCACAACTAGGCTCACGTTGTATTCTCATTTCAATGATATGCATCATGCATGAAACAATAGCTAAACAACAAGATGATCGCCAGGTTGATAACAGGTAAAGGAGATGAATGTCTCTCCCAATTCACGGTGACTAAAGAACAACCCCCCTTATACACTGCTACCCTAGGTCATTATTATACAGCACGATAAGTACTATCTCATGTACGAGTCGCACTTGGCATATGGGGTGATGCATTAAAGAAATATACAATTTTATAGATAACGCCTACCAATGACGACTTTCATGCTGGTGATTTATGCAAACATGTGGCGTAAACGCGTACATTTTGGGTGAAACGGGACAATGATTTTCTTCGTCTTTCTCGTTACTTCCACCACTTTATTCAAAGTACAAAGTTGTCAATGGGTAATCAGCTAATGGCTGTTTTTCTAATTGCACGCGTGTCATAGTCATGTCAGCAAAGCACTCCAACAAAAATAAAAAGTCAAATTGGAACACCAATGCCAGACCAATGGGTGTTTCACCCGACGAGGTGCTTCTCGGCTGGTTGAAGCAAGCGGGAAATTATGATCGATTTAGTAGAGCCGATAGTGATGCAAAGAAGGCTGGGCGCGTCCATGAATCAAAGATCGATGTCGCTCGAGAGATATTGGTGCTTCTGCAAAATGCCGGCTTTCAAGAATTCGTTGCGAGCGGCATTGTTGTCCGACTTACCCTTTGGATAAAGAAGTACAATGCTGCACACGATTTGGCTAGAGCTGGAGGTAGGAGCGAGATAGATGGTTCGTCATTATGATGACTTAACAATTGTCATTTGGGTATTTAGAAAACGAGTTACAAGTGGAAAGAGCCTTCAATTACTACTATCAAGTGGTTGATGATATTGAGAACGGTCGTGTTGCAAGCGCAGATCCTGAATCCCCAAGGCCTTTATCAACCATGTCATCTGGCAACTTTCGTACATCTCGTGAATCACCTTTATTAGAGAATGGTCCTATAGTGGAATCTTCCTTGTGTGAACTTTCAGGCGAGAATATCATTCGACAGCAACGACGCCAACGACGTCCAGTGGCACGCTATACGGGAGAAAGTACTCCTGTTCCTAGTGGTGGTAACAGCAGTAACAGAAACAATTTGCGACAAGCACGTTCAGCTCGAAATGCTGCATTGGTTCGATATCCAACACGTCAACACGAATACCCTGAAAGCATTTCTCAATTGCTTGCTCAACACTATAATCAGACCAGTCATATTCTCGACATGCATGATAAGCAGCTCACTCGATTGGTGGATCAATATCGAGACTTGGTGCGTGAAATCTCAAGAAGCCATCGTAGTCAACAATTACAAATGCAAACATCATTGACAGTATCCTTGGTTGATAGTATGAAAAATGCTGGTTTTTCAAAGGAGGAAATATCAGCCCATATCAAGCAGCTTCATCAATCCCAATCCAACGATTCTCATCAGTAGCAAATGACATATGTATATTATAACCATTCAAGTAGCTTTATCATTGTAAGATACAACTAGCGAAAAAGGAATCATTCAATAAAGGATCCAAATAGTGTAGTTAAAATCAATTGTAATATTTGTGTGGCGCGTCGATGAATCAAGTGCCTTTTCCTTCCACATATATACACCCACTCCCCCCCCCGATTCACATGCTCTCAATGTAAGTTATGAACGCGTTTCCTTCGAGTTCCTTTCTTGAATGCTCAACGAATTGTCTTAGGGATTCAACAATGGAGAATGACGACGCTGCTCGTCCAACACTGGAAGCCAAGAATAAAAGGCGACTCTTGATTATGGATTCGAACCAGGTGTTGTTTGAATGGTTGAAACAGCCAGGCAATTATGGTCGTTACGTGAGAGCTGATGGAAGCCAAGCACCAAAAGACAATGAAAGGTTGGAAACAAGGACGTCTATGGCTCGAGAAGTGCAAGCACTGTTATCTGCTGCAGGATTTACAAGGCGTAGTCATGTTTCGATCAATCAAAAGATGATGAATTGGGTGAGACGATATAAGAAGGCACATCAATTAGCATGTTCTGGAGGTAATTCATGGCTGGCTGTGGTATAATATACAAAGATGTATCATTGATTTCACTATGTAGTTGATGAAAGGGTTGTGAGAAAGACATTTCCTTATTATTATCAACTCGTGGATTGTATTGGCAGCGACAGTGATCTCCCTATCAACACAAAAGATTCTATACAAAAACAACGACGGCAAGCATTGGCATCCAGTAATACTGATACGAATGTTGATTCTTTGTTGGAAGGAAGTCCATTATCATCTGCAGCATCATTATCACCATCTCATGCATCTGATTGTCTTTCATCTTCTTCTTCATCTGCTTATTCGCAAGATAATTACGTGCCACATGTTCCCATCATACCATCCAGTCAACCCGATTCTTCAACCTTATGTACATTCTCAGAGCAAAACATCATCCACGGTCCACGACGCTTACCAGTGCCAGGTACACGTGCTAGAGATACTGAGGAGAATAACAACAACAGCAGCAGCAGCAGCAACGCTACTACCGATCCCCATCATCAATGTAATGCCATGATGCAGCGTATGATGGAAATACTATATCAACAACAACAATATCACAATCAACAAATGAATCGTTTATTGGAACAGAATCAACAATCAATCAATCAACACTCTCGAAGTCAGCGTATACATGAAATGCATATTCAAGCTTCTATAATGGTATCAGTGATCGATCGACTGAGAGATGCAGGATTATCAAAGGATCAAATATCTGCTCATCTTTTGCAGCTGAACGGATCTATGGATGAGCAAGAACCACAACCACAACAAGATCAACAATTAGCGTAACATGAGGTAGAAAGAGGTGTGTCTAGTATAGGATATCAATAAAGAGTTCATTGCTATGGCAAATAGGAAACGGAATATTTGATCTTTCTATATATCATCATTAAATGCTACTGCCCTGAGAGTAGAACCTTGATGTGTATATTGAACACGATACACTTTCAATTTGTATTCATCGAAATTAGCGGAGTGTACAAGGATCATGCTTCAAAGTTATTGGCTGGGATCGCGTCGGATAACACCATGCTTCTCTCCACACTTTTTACGTGAGTTTCAAGTAACAGTAGAGCCATGTCACGATCAGTGCGCTAATGCTGCAATGTGTTTTTGAAGGTGCCATTGCTGGTCATGTTCACAGATAGCCATTCTCCTGAATCAAGGTATTATTTGGACGACTTTATACTCAATTGGTTGAAACAGCCAGGCAACTATGCACGTTACGCGAGAGCGAATGGGAAACTAGGAATTGAGAGCAGAAAAGATGTTGCAGACGAAGTCATAGAACTGTATCGCCAGTCAGGAGGGACACTTGCACATCACACCATCAGATATAAGATATGGGATTACGCACGACAGTATTGTAGAGCACATGCCGTAGCTCGTTCTGGTGGTAAGTTGATAACAGGGTATCATTTTCAGTGAATAATTCCAAGGTGATCATAGGTAGCAGGGATGAGGTGCTCAATGAATGTCTTTATTACTATGATATTGTGGATGGCATTGGAGAGGACTGCGATATCGTTCTTTATGACCATAACAAAAACGTACCGGTCACCGAACTTGAACTTCCCCGTCGTCAAACGAACACTAGAATCGTAAGATCACGCCGAAAACCAAGGCAACAAGAATACTATAAGGGGAGAATACCAATAAACTACAATAAGGAAATACCAGCAAACTACAACAGCAAAGAACACCAGGAAATGATACAAATGATGGATGCCGTAGAAAAACAACAACGATACCAACACGAACAAATGAATCAATTTCTTGATCAACGTCAAAGTTCCTTGAACCAACAATCACAACGTCATCGTGTTCAGGAAATGCAAATTCAAGCTTCATTGTTATTATCTTTGAGTACACAAATGAAACATGCAGGATTCTCAGAGAATGAAATAGCGTCCCATATCAAGCTTCTTGGTCCACTCAATGACTGGATCCAAAGTGAAAACGAACAACATGAGGAAAACCCTGCTTCTTAGTGCAACACTTGTTACCTTTAGCTTGAACATATTCATATCCTTGCTGTATTTACTTTCCACATATGATGTTCTAGGATTTACCAGTACAATTTGTCAATAAAACCATGTCTCTCATCTATCATTGCATATCTTGCTTATGATCACAAAAAATGATAGACTACTACGTAATAGAAGATACCGTGATGGAACATGGGTGTCATTGTTCAATTTTATGCATAGACAATCAATCATACCTAGATTCTTAATAAAGTTTTACTATTACATGAGCTTGTATATTCTGGTGTACGAGATCCACTTGTATGTGAATCCTAGTAGAAGGTGGGAATATATCAAAATCATTCAATGGCAATATTATTATCTATCAGGAAACGTAGATTCGCGTTTGGATACCTACACAAGAGATGTGATGCTCAACGCTGTATACTGCTGGATGCAGTTGTCAAAGCTCGACCTATGCATGTCAATTACAGCCATTTGGTCTTTTACCATCCACTTTTGCAAGCATGAAACACGTAAAGGTAAGGGTACACAATGTAGCATTTGTTGTTTATTTCAAGCCAAGATTAACTCGACTGGTTGATCTTTTTCAAATAGCAATTGGCAATGAATACAGCTATTGACGTTGAAGCCAACGAGGTTCTCGTCAGCTGGGAGAGAGCACTGGCCATAAAACTCCCATGCTTGATTGTGACCAAATGCTGGTTACTTTTTAAGTCCTATTGTTGAGTAATAAGCAGGCTTGTGACGCCATTTGATCATTAGTACTATCAATAAAGAACCCCTTCCGACTTCAATTCAAAGCGCATATCATTATAGGGTTATCGATGTCACCAGACATGTAGTAAAGGGGTTGTTTCTTTATGTGTCTGACAGCCGGTTTTGTTGTATCGCCTACAGTGAGCATTATTCGTAATACAAACAAACTGTATTATACAAGTTGATTTATGATACTCCGAATTTGAGCTTCAAGTATAAGATTATGAAAGTGTGTATCGTTGGGGAACTAAGATTCAATATCTCCAGATACTGTATGCTTGATCCCACCATTTAAAGTGTCGTTATTAGTCGATGGTGTGGTTGCGATGACTTGTCATGGGTGACATATGACATTGATCCCCACTTTGACATAGTTCAATACATGTCACATCTTCAGCTTTATTGCATTATTCATACATGTATAATTGTGAGCTGACTATTGGGTATTGCTTTGAATGCCTCGCTTTAACGTGGACAAGCGTAACACGCTGATTTCACCTTGCGTTTCTAACATGAGATAACGCAGGTTTTGTGACACAAGACGCACCATTATTTCTGCGTCACACTAACCCAGCAATTCCACAGTGCAGATGTCCAAGTTGCATGCTTCCTCGGTCGTGAGTTTATGATCCTCAATCAAATTGTTGAGCTGAGCTTTGGCAGCCATTGCGAGTTTTTTCTTTGGCATGATAATATTTGGCTGCATGTATATGTCATCCCACTTTGCCAGAAACGAAGTCCTCCTCATCACCATTTGCTTGGAAGCAAATCAAACGTAAATACATCTTGGGACTGCTCATGGAAATTGCTGTTTTCTTTCGGAACCATGTAGGTACAGTATCTTCCCGGAAGCCGTTATATCACCCCCATAGGATCTGTGGTAGTAGTGGTGTCTTTATGCCACCACTGGATGTCGAAACGTGGATATGTTGGCTCAAATACTTACACACCAACCACGTGGTTAAGTGCTCCTTATCAAATTCACTATATTGTTGCTGATGCAGATTTCTTCAAATGTATCACCGTCAGAAGCTACGTCGAAAGAAAGAAAATAGGCATGTGATGAGTATATGATCCATCAAACGTGTATGGCAACAGCTTTTTACCTGATTCCAAGAATTAAATGGCATCACAATATGTATTGTCCACAATGATAATGGGATAGGATAACAACCACAACCTAGAATGAGCACGATCAATCCACAGGTCAGATTTCATTCACAGGAATAATGTCCACAATGATACACACCAAAACTTGAGTAAGCAACCAAGGAGTCATATTATAGGAAAAAGATGTGTGGGAGTAAGATGATGCGCGACAACATATTCATTTATATGTACTCTGCGGGCGTGAGAGTATCTGCGCTCACAAAGATATTAAGGGGGATGTTACATGACTTGATTAATTGGGTGATCTAAATGTGATTGATTGTTCATGCATAAACCAATAACTGGGATAACCGTAATAGAGTAGGTGATAATATCCATCATCGAGCAATGTCATTTATTTGCTATCACAGTATATTCTATATCTATCTATCACTTGCTTTTGGTTGTACAACTTGATTGAGCTGCATATAAATAATTGGAAAAGCGCTCAAACCCAGTTCGTGTCATTTCAGTCCATAGTAAAATAGCTTATTCGAGAGAGAAGTATCAACACAATAAAGTATATCAAGTCGTAGTTTATTTATATGGATAGGATATGGCTGAATGTCTACATTATATGCAGCTGTTGTAACAAGCAGGGCAGCAATGAATGACGTGTGCATAAAATGAAGGGCGCAACAGGAACAATGGAAGAGCACCGCCCTTCGTTCCTCTTTCTCCACTCGCGTTTCACAAAGGTAAGTTCAACCCCATTTACGAACTACAATCGCTTTAACTATTGTCAATGCCTTCAATGCACAGCGTCAAAGGTTCAACAAGTCTCACGATCAGTGGTCAATGGATAGCGCTTCTTTCGAGTCTCATGTACAACAAGCGCGCGTGATCTACCCCTGACTCGAGCTTCATTTCATTGCAGTAGGTATGTTCAATCGTTGCATTTGTTTTATTCTTCATGTTGACACATTGTGACACTAAAGGTTCATGGGTAGGATGCTGTTCTCTCGTTATACAAGAACCGTGGATGGTCATATGTATTCTTGTCCTCGTTGTGCATAAGGAGAGAACCCAACACATCTTTGCATTGCTATATTTGGGTATGTTGACAAGGAAGGCATATGATATGGTTGACTAGTTATCTTACACGTGTTTATTGTAGGTTGAGCATCTTGAAGGAGATGCATGGCAGCTACAAGGCGTTGATCTCAAGCAAGAAAGCCATGCATGGCCTCATGGGTACGTATAGCATTGGATCTATAAAGAAAGTACAGTTCATTAACGGGTCTTATAATAAAACAGCAGCAGCACAAGATCCATTAATGGAGATACAGTTGGTTCAGGCAAAGAATGGAGTTGAGCAACATGGCAAAGGGTAAAAGTTCTCAGTCAATGATTCTTGCATGCAAGTGTGCTCATACAAGTTTTATTAGGATCAAGGTGGCTTCCACTCAGTTATATTATTATTGGCTGCACATCAAGGTCGTCATTGTATCAATCTGTATTGCCTAATGGGAGACGCAACGTTCCCTAGTGCTTTAGCACCCAGTGCTTTAGTACCAAATGCGATCACGTTGCGAGGCTTAATTTATTAAGTCATTCAAAAATGCAACCTCTGTAGCGTTTGAACACGCGGATCCACGGTATATGGGACCGAGGCTGACTGGTGAGGGACTCATGTATTTGGGTCACCTGTAATCTGGTAAATCGGAACCATGCTAGTAGGCGATACGGATTGGTACATTTGGCATTCCTTTCTACCACTTGTTATTTCACTGGTCATTACAAGCATTGTTCCAATGGATTCAAAGGCATATAACGGTATGTAACTCGTTTAGCTCTGTTGTGACCATCGAGATTTGAGTATCTTCATTCTAATGCATTTGAATGTGTCCTATAGATGAACAATGCAAGCAACTTGTGTTCACTATCACAATACATGAATCACTCCACTATCATCAAAGATAAGTACTATTGGAGTGATATATATAGGAAACCATGTTTGCTGATCACCATATATGGTTTCTAGTAAAATATCCATCTTACAGCAATCAACTTGCCTTCGATGGCGTCGCGTGTATTCTTGGAACTTATGACTGGCATTGTCACGGATCCCTTGGCACTGTGAAAACAACTACCAGCACTAGACCTTTGGATGGGTTTTTCTACAAGAAAGCCACTTGATGACATCAAGATATACGATTGGCTGTGATCGCCAATTACCACATCAATGCTTCGGAAAGCAGCTACCAGGAACTCTTGTCTTTTATTGGTGGATCATCACAGCAACTCGTAACGTCATTGGAGCCATAGCAATCTTCTTCCTTGTGGATATCGATCTTCAAGTACCTGTACGGGTGCCCTGGATGTTTCTCGACAAGTCAATATCTTCATGTGTGCTCTGGTCAAGACCTGGATTATTTGTGCCTACGCTATTTGTGATGCATGATGTGTCTCTGACGCCAACCAAAAAGGTCGCTTGATAGCAGCAACTACTGATATGACGAATACTTTATTTGCTATGGGTGGAATGGGATGGTGCTTTGCTTTATTGTAAAGTACTGTTGGCAGCAAGATTTACGTGCGACAGTGTGGTCTGCCCTATCTAGGACCTATCATTTGCATTTGAGGATTACTGCCTTAGCCATTGGAAGTGTTTTTTTGTATTAAAATGTTGTTTTATTATGGGATGGCTCCCGTAACAAAGTCTAGTGGTTCATTGTCTATTGGGTCTAGGAGGAAAGGTTGTCTATGGATCAAAGATTGTAGATGTTCATATGCAGTATGATGGTTCCATGGAACGGCTCTTAATATGCATCGCCAGTGTATAGCCCAGATGGTCTGGAGAATGAGTCCCAAGCGGTCAAGATGGATGTAACAAAAACTCGTGGTGGGTTGTGGAAGCAGGGAAATAGTGTGCCATGCTATCTCGGGTGTAACTGAGGAGGGAGCTTGGATAAGATGAAGGGCATCTAACCAGAACACATACTTGAGGGGGCATTCTAGGAACAGGTGTTTTGTCGATTCATTTGCACTATAGCAAAGGGTACACAGTGGGGTGGGGTGTTTAACAGGCATGATGTGGTGGAGGTGTTGGTTCGTAGAAACATGATGAATGAGAATACACCATCATATGGTACGGGAGCCATGTGGAAGGCGAATATTCCAGAAGCGTTTCCAGGTAGATGGTGAAATAAGGGTTTGAGGGGGTGATGATGTAGTAAGGTTCTGTCGCCAGTATCCACGTAATTGCCAGGGCTAGCATGTAAAACAGCAACTGGTGTCGTCTCCATGAATAATCACGTGTATCCATCATCTATACTCAGCTCGTGCATGGTTATATCTTAGGTTACTACTCAATTGTAGTTCCTTGTCCTCTTTTTAATAAACGACACCTACTTCGAGTATCACTTACTCTTCACGACTTTATCGCACTCACACACACTCACACACTCACAAATCACCATACACAGCACAACTGGTTTGAACTTGGTTGGTGTTGCGGAAGTACCCGGGAGATGTGTACAAGGTCTGAAGTTCCAAGAATTGAAATCCATGAAATGTGCCTTGTCACCAAGTGTATTCTGGCCGCTAGAGTAAAGTTGCAATGTTGGGTGAAGAGTCATGGTCCCTTGGTCAATGGCTTGTAACATACGAACTATCACCCGTCGTGGTCGAGTTGCTTGAACAAGCACAAGTTTTCGAGAGCGTGAGTTCCATATGTATCCATCAGAGACGAGAATTTTGAGAGTGGATAAAGGGATATTGGAGGTGGGAAGAGGAATTGTGAAATAACGAAGGGGTAAGCTGAGAAAATCATAAATAGCCATTGGAAGTGAGACTGTTATTCGGCGACCTGGGTAGATTGGGAGTCATGTATTGCAAGTAGTGGCAGGTGGTGGAAGGAATTGTTGACGTATGCACTGAAATATGCACAATGAAAATAAAAGTGGAAATGGTCCAAAAGTACAGTGAGACTCAATAATATTCCGATATGATTTATTTCAACTGTATGTGCATATTTATATGTTTTGATGTGGATGATGGCATAAAGGGATTGATGTTGACATGGCTTCCAAATAGAGGATTAGGATAAGGTGGCGTACGCAGTAATGATGAGAATCAATGTGGGTAGTACAAATGGTGTATTTGTGTAAGTCATGCGTGTTGAATATGACATAGTCAAAGGAGACTTGCTCTATGATCAAATTGTAATACAAAATCATTGTTTATGTTCTTACCCCTATACATTGTGCCATATCCATATGTGTGTGTGTGAAACTGCTCGGATGTGTGAATCCTGTACCCGATATAAGATCACTTTGAATAAAGTATAGATCAACCGATATATTGTGAAAGTGAACGATGTGTATCTTGGTTCACGACATGCACTCTTATGGATGGGTCGGCCACTGTGGGCTTGGGATGCTTTATGTGTCCTTTTAGCAGACCGAACAAGTACGGCCCATTCGAGTGTAGCACTTAGAATAGAAGTTGTTGCTTAATACCATACAGTATAAATTATTCGTGACACGTTAAAATACGGCATATATCAAAATGCAATATCGTGCGATCAAGAAGGAACTATGTATCTTAATCCATAACTCTTGTTTTACAGATATCGACAGCCTGATCCGTGCACCTTAACAGTGAGCAATACAACTCATACACACGATCATCCATTTGTGCAATGTACCGATCATATCATACCCCTTCTTCCACGGAAATAAAAGCATCATCCACGACTGTTTTGAAATACAAATAAAGTAATGGGTTCAAATCACTGTGAACAAAATTCTTTTGTTTGGGAACAGTTGTTGCATCCTGCTAGTGATATATGGTGTCCATTGATAATCACGTGTACCCATCATCTACGCTCAGCTCGTGTATGGTTATATTTTAGGCTACCATCCAATTGTAGTTCCTTGTCCTCTTTCTAATAAACGACACATACTTCGAGTACTACGTACTCTACAGACTCCTATCACACACACGCATGCACATGCACATATATAACAATGTTTATGCATTTTCGATCATTCGAAGTATCGCATTCATATTCGACACCACTGTTCACATGAGTTGCAATAATATGTAAGCACCCTTTCATTTGTTAAACGATGCAGATATCCTTCCATTCCTTTACATCACACGGTATTTTGATGTGATCTGATTTAGACATTGGATCATATGAGGCGGATAATCAGAAACAGCATATTATCCAGTTGTATCGATTGATCCACGCTGATTTTTAATAACCATGTTAGGTGGAAGTGAAGCAGTCGAATGTAAGCACTTTACTGTTTGCGCTGGTTTACGAGATTACATTGGGCCGATAAAACGGCACAAAGTTTTAAAGGTCGGGATTCAATGGATGCTGCGTTTCTGTACATGAGTATATAGGATATGCTATTACTTCGAACCAGCTATCTGAAATATTCTCCTAGTATACTATACAGGAACCTGGTAACATTGTTATTTTAGTATAAGATAGGAACAGTGGCTGACAGCCAGCGAATGATGTGTTCTATGTACTGTAGAGGATAGAGTATGAGATGCTGTGATAGGTGTTTACACACAATCGCCTATCGGTGGATTACAAGCGGCATAGACGATTAGTTGTAGTAGAGTAGAAGATTTCAAGAGTAGTTTGGAAATGTGTATCAATGGTAATGGGGCCGTTGAGCATAGAGAGACATATTCATATTGTGCAATTGAAAAGGTAAAACATCACTAGTCCACATGTGCATACCAATGTATCATATAGTATTTCAACGGGAATTATATCATTTCTATCTATATATTATGAAGAAAGTGACATTATCATATGTATGTGGTAGATTTCAATAATGGATGTGTATAATGGAACCAAATCTGCATGTTGCTTAAAGGAAAAGCCATACTGATAGTACATGATTTCTCAACTTCCAGCATTAGATATGATTCGATAACGATAGCACGTTGGTGTTAAGACTTGCCAAGGTTGTCACCATTTCTCCTAAATCAAAATTGAATTATACAATATGGAGATCCACATCGGCGATTTAAAATTTTGGTATGATGCTGGGAAATGTAGATCTGATTCATGTGTTCGGTTTTTATGCGTTGACAGATCACTATAACCCTATTGCATGAAGCATATATGTAGCTTTCGCCAAATGTTTGTACATCATGCAAATACATGATTTGAAAAACGCTGCTGAGCATCGGGATTGATACACAGATTATCTACATACACATATACATTACAAGTCGCTCCACAACAACATATTCCTCATAACGTGCATGCTGTCGTGTTCATGGATAATCATGTGCACCCATCAGCCACACTCAGCTCAAGTATGGTTATATCTTAGGTTACTACGCAATTGTGGTTCCTTTTCCTCTTTTCAATAAACGACACATATATTGAGTATCACTTACTCTACAAACTCCTACCATACACACACACACACACACACACACACACACACACACACAGGACACATGTAACGCGATGTTTTCAGAGCTCTTATGCTGCATGAATTGTATAACAATGTAACTGTGCTGTGTATGGTGATTTGTGAGTGAGTGAGTGTGTGTGTGTGCAATAAAGTCGTGAAGAGTAAGTGATACTCGAAGTAGGTGTCGTTTATTAAAAAGAGGACAAGGAACTACAATTGAGTAGTAACCTAAGATATAACCATACACGAGCTGAGTATAGATGATGGATACACGTGATTATTCATGGACACGACAGTAACTGTACTAGAACCAAATGTTGTCGCTGTGTGGATTGTGTAACACATAACAATAAAGAGAATTTATGAGGCTCACTTGGTGTTCATTGTAAAGTTGAGTGGTGTAAATAGAACGAGACAATAATAAGTCAAGTGAGACTGAAAGATCTCTTTATTCAATGAAAATGCCCACTCTTTCATAACTAAATGATGATCTTGCTAATACCTTATTCTCCCACGATACCACAACCTGATTATTAAGAAATAATCCTTATTCTCGAATATACCATAATCTTAGATACATGTCTGTGTCAATGTACCTGACAGCCATATAGATTAAGATTTATGCGTGGGAGAATGTTGGTGTGACAAATATGAGATACTCGGAGGATTAAAGGACAGCTGTGAGAATCAAACATGATGATGATGAGCTGTGTCTATGACATTCATGTATTGGTATGAGCGAAAAAAAAAAAACAAATAGAAACCAATCTGGTCTGAACCTTGATTCATATGTGTTAAGGTCCATGGATGTCGGAGAAATGGTATGTATGTGCCTGATTAATCTTCCAGGTACAAGGTACATATCAGTAGAGCAAGAATAAATATGATGTTCATTATGAGTTTTCTACATCTAGGAGCTTGATGATCTGTTGATGTAAGGTATATTGTAGTTGATTAACTAATCATCCTGAGCTCCATTATAGAGATCAATGACAAAAGTGCCTGCCTTTTAAGGGTATTGCCTTTATTCCAGCGGATTTGATATTAACGCGATCTTATACAATTGTACATTTCACATGCTCAGTGATTTGACATTAACTTTGTACATTTCTATTTCCTTATTTAGTCATCATGCTTCCGATTCATGCAGAACACCATGTCAGTAATGCACAACCATATCGGATTTTTGCTTCCTCAAACTTGTTCCTTTTCGTTATTTCCTTTTTATTACTCAAATCACGTGAATCAAACTTGTTCATGTAATACAAATGATGCATTGGCATATTTTCATTCATGCTAACATGCTAGGTGGCTTAGCAGCTCTTTCCATTTTGATCAGCACCTTATTTCTAATTGGCTCTAAAGCGTCGTCACGTTCTGAATGTGTGTCTGTTCCAATAAAAACACGCAGTCTCGCTTCATCATGTGCATGTCCCTTTATACGCGTCTTTAGCGCTCCTGTACTTTGCACCTTATGACTTTAAACGAAGATGAATACTATGTAAGCCATTGCACATTGTGTTTAAGAAAGCATGGGATTTATGGGGTAAATAAGGTCAACATCTAACTCAATGATGGTTGGGGTAGGTGCATCGCATTGCTGGCAGAAAAATAGAGGTATATTGTTGTCATTGCTTGATGGATAAAGATCAGGATAGTAATCCATGACTTATGCAACGTTAGCGAAAGAAGACGTATTACTTGATTGAATGGGATGGCTATGAATTGGAAGCAAATACCTGGGAAAGCGAAAAGAACCTACTTGGCAACACGGAACTTGTCAAACAGTTTGAAACAACACTGCAACGAGAGAATTCAAGCATTCCAGATATTGTCACCACCACTCGCAAAGTGCTCTTACAGAATACCCTTGATCCTGATATCCAGCAACCTGTCGTAGCTGATGCTCGGGCAGTGTCAAACAAGCGCAAGGCACCCAATGATAAGGAATACCTCGTTAATTTGCCTCAAAAGGTAAGTTGACATTGTTGCTACTACTATGCATTTTGGCATTGATTAATTCATGTGATCATAGCTGGTGCAGCACTGGTCCAAAATCATGAAACGTGTCTCTAGGAAAGATGCTACACGCTTTCTGGAAAATCTTGATCAGTCATTGACTCGAGCCGAGGTAAAAATGGAATGGATCGTGTAAAAGCTTGTGAGTAACATTATGATTGATAGAGTTTGATACGACCTTTATTGCGTGATCGCAATGATACCCAATACTTCAAAGGCGCCGTTCCATCTGTTACAGTTGTCAACAATGTGGATGATGAACCATTTCCTACATCCTTCAAATATATCAATTCCCTGATCTATTCCAAAGACGTGAACCCACCTGATCCGGCTTTCCTTATTCGATGTGAATGCACAGTGTGCAATGGTTCATGTCATGAAGATTCTGAAATGTATGCTCCTGATGGTACCTTACTTGTCGAACAAGGCAGCCCTATATACGAATGCAACAGCGCATGTGGATGTCCGAAGGAATGCAGAAACCGAATAGTACAACGTGGACGTACTGTGCCTTTACAAATATTCAAAACCAAGTACAAGGGATGGGGTGTCAAGGCCATGGATAGCATTAAGCGTGGTCAATTTGTGGAGGAGTATCTCGGTGAAGTGATTACAGAAGAAGAAGGTGAATTTCGAGGCAAATTCTACGACAAGGTTGGCATGACATACTTATTTGATATGGACTTTGGCGCTGGTGACGATCATTCTGTGGAATATGTCATTGATTCGTTCTTGCTTGGCAATGCAAGCCATTTCTTCAACCATTCATGTGAACCCAACTTGAGCGTCTATGCCGTGTACCATGATAGTGCTAATCCAGATTTCCATCGTCTCGCTTTTTTCGCCAGGCGTGATATCAAAAAAGGAGAAGAACTCACTATCGACTATCAAGGAGGAAGTCTCAATCCTAATGAATCAGCACCACGTGGACGATTTGAATGCCGGTGTGAATCTGCAACATGTAGGAAATGGATCCACAAGTAGAGCTTTCAGTTCATCAAAATATCATTGTATTTACGCTTTACATAAAATCTTATCGTTGGCAAATGTATCTTTATCACTCAAATATGAAGTAGTAATTCATTGTCACATATAATAATCTTTCATTGAAACCATGATTTGCCTTGTGCTTACAAACACATTGATGTATGGCTTTAGCGTTCAACTAAATTATGAATCAGGTCAAGTCACGTGCCAACTCGCGTTGCGGGGGGCATTGCATTATGGCAGTTAAACAATAAGCTCAGCGTAATAGCATCCTGAGAACACATTTAAAGGAAAAAGACCATGGGATAAGATGGATCTTTTAATGATTACAAAGGGACATGTCTTTATCCTCTGACAACAACTGAGTGGTGTTCATGTTGCACAGTACCGAGTCACAAGCCTGTATCAAGTTGTTGACGGTTTTATTTCAGGCCTACAACCCCTCCCGCCATTGTTATGAATCAGCAACCATTCAAATTCAAAGCGCCTTCCAAAGGAACTGTTATATTCTGTTCTGTTCTTTCTGCAATTTCGGGAACGGTTTATTATAGTAAGCATCATGCTTCCGAAGCTCGAAAGGCGCAATGCAGCAAGGTGTCATTTCTAGGTGATCGTCCTTGTGGTGTCCATGTAAAGTTTGCGTTTGGATATGGTATTAGGTGAACCAAGTGATATTAATTGGATATAGTAGGAAATGCCACGTAAAGTCGTTGTATATCTTATGGCTCCACCTGGTGATCACATGGATAAAAGCCGTGCTTGGTTTCATGAATACGTCAAGGTATGTCTATATACAAAGGAGCATTGTGGACCCTACTAAACATACAACATAGCCAATTCTAGTTGCTGGTGCAGTGGATTATGATGTGAAAGAGGGCAAGACAAAGGGAGCCATTGAATCAGCTGTCATTGAAGAAGTTGTACGACGACGAAGACAACAATTGGCAGAAAAATCACAGCATGAACAACCACAAGTAGCATCACCCACAGCCCCACAAAACCCTTATGCACCCATCACTCCAGATGCTGCTCAACAACAATATCAACAAATGACATCCATGATGAACCAAGCCAAACAAGAGAATGACTACGATGGCATGTTGGCTATTGGAAGACTTGCATGGGGTGAATTGTTACGTGGTATTGAAAAGGGATGCAACAGCAGTCTTGATGCACCAAAGCAACAAGAAGAAACCGATCAACAAGCCGATAACCAAGAAGAATCTGATAAGCAAGAACAACCACTTGCAGTTCAAGATGATACACAGGCAGCCAATGAACCTATCTTGTATGATGAAGTGACAAACATGGTTGATGAAAAGCCAGCAGTATTATCACCATCCCTTTTCTCGCCCGTCATGTATATCCCACACGAAAACATTATTGGATGGACAAATATTCCTTATCGCATGTATCGTTGGATCACGGATTACACTCGGATAACAGACATTGGCCAATACGCTGTAGCAGCGGTTCTTAATCAATCCAGAGCTCTAAGAGAAGAGGATATTGATGCAGGCAACCAGGAAAAGCGGTATTGGATCGGTGATGATGCAGAAAAGGTGCTTGAAGAAGATACTCCCATTACTTTAGAATCAGAGGTCAAGGATGTACTTCGAACCTATTCCAGTGATGATCTTCCATAGACCCTTCCATTGTATCTAGATAAATCAAATAATATATGCATTCTCAACCTGTGTAACGTATTACCCCTTCATTACTTGTACAATAACAGACAATGGCTGTTTACATCTATTGAATAATGCTCGGGGAAAAGATCGTAATATCCACTCATTGTACGATCATTCGAACGATATACAGGGAGGCGTACTTTCGATAGTTTTTCAAGTCCCCCCTTGCTATCGATGTTTAAGATGCAACCAATGCCATTATATAACCTAACCCATCATTGAAGCGTTCCATTGTGTAACCTAAAACACACAATACCGGAAATGCAGTGCGTTGATTGCTAAACCTAGCCATGGACGGGTGAAAGATTAGCAGTGGCCATAGCGTATATTATACATGATATGAATGGATATTCTTTGCTAACTCTAAGGAGAGAAAGAGCTAAATAATGTGGGGAGATAGATAATAATGTCATGTGCAAATGTCAACCACCATAGGTTCACGACGGGATAAATCGTCGGATTCTTCTTGAATTTGTGATAATTGTGAATTGGATGATCGTGGCAAAGATGATTGATGACGAGATAATTCGGATGTTGAAGGGAGATTATTGTTGTTAGGTTGTTGCGTATCGTCACGATGAGAATGGCGCATTAAGAAATTCGGATAAGAAAGTGGCCTGGTTCGGTTAGATCGTTTATAGCCTCGTTGTCGTTGTTGTTGCTGTTGTTGTTGTTGCTCACTTCGTATGGCGACATTGAATTTACGTTTCTCAAATAATGTTAATTTCAGTTTCTCCATGATATTGGCTGCACTGAGTCGTTTTTCTGAGCGCCGCTGTGTTGTACTCCGTGGTCGTGGTTGGGGTGGTTGAGATGATTGTTGCGATTGGGATTGTGGTTGCGGCTGTTGAGATGGTTGCGATGGTGGTTGTTGAGGTGATTCAATCTCCTGTTGCCGAGGATTTTGTATTATATTCACATCATCTTCCACAAAGACGGTACGACGATCACGTGGTGATGCATCACGAATAATGGAACTACCACTTTCAACAAACACAGTACGACGGTCACGTGGAGAAGCATCTCGAACTATTCGAAACCATTGTTAACAGGAGTTAACTTTTTATGTTATAGACTTACGGTTTGTCAAGGATTGCTGAGTCGGAGCTGGGTCTGCAGGGACTTGCATTGAACATGATGGCGATGAAGTGGTTGCTTTCACAATACAAGGCGTAATGTTATTGTTGTCACTAGGTTGTTGATGCCCACTTGCAAATGCGGTATCTGGAGGTGGAACAAATGATTTGCATCGTAAACCATACTTGGACATGACTTCTTCAGGTTCTAATGCAACGCTAGCTTCCAAATCTGAGTAGCTACGACAGATAGGACATTGAAAACCAGGATAACTGTTGAGAAGGGATCGGATACACATGAAATGGAATGAATGTGAACAAGGTGCCACAAATAAGGCTTGAAATGGAGCCAACGCGAATAAACATATACAACATTCATCCACTTCAGGCATGTCTTGATAATTTTCCATGGCATTTGTTGTTGTTGTCGTGGTAACAGCAGTTGCTGCTGCAGGAGCTGAGCAGCTGGGTTCTTCGGTGGTTGGTTCATCCTCCTCGATTGGCATTACCATAGATGATCGTATAACTTGTTGATCTTCACTGTGACTACTTGCAACACGGGAAAGAGTCATCAAGTTGTTGAATTGTGACATGCTGAAAGACAAAGGTCTTGGTTTTCGACACATGTTGAGTTCAAAACGCATCTTGACTGATCGATAAATCTCCTCTTCACCACCTTGATAATCGACACCCAGTTGAACGATATCTCCATGTTGAATTTCAGTTGCTGAACTTTCTTGACCAGGAGCACTTAGGCGGATGTGATTGAGGAACGTGCCAGACGACGAATTTGTATCACGAATGTACAGCTATTAATTTGTTGTTTGAGCATCCGCGGCTAAATTATTGATCCTGTGTGTGTACCTTTCCATCAGAATGCACCCAAATCTCACAATGAGACCGTGATACCACTTTGCTTTTAAAGGACATGCATTCTACACATCCAGTTGGGCGATCCGTGAATCTTCCTAGTTTGATAACCGATCCAGCGGTCAACTCTCGATCCAATATCTCGAATATGAGGGCACGACTAGGATTTTCAATATTGGGAACAATGCGCACATGAAGTGACTTGGTTACAGTGCCACTGGTCGTTTGTGTAGAGTCAACCTTGCTTGCTGTAGGGAAAGTGTCCTGTGCTTGCAACGGTGTTGAATCAGACGATACCGATGTTGTTCGATAGTTGCCAGTGTCGTGGTGTTGCTGTTGCAATGAGGGAGTAGGTGGAATGACTGCAAGACACTCTGATTCAGTCATTGGAACAAGTGAGAAAAGACTTTAGGTGGGAAAAAAAACAGAAAGAAAGTATTCAGCAAAGTGCATGTGCTCATCCAAATAAAGGT
The DNA here is from genome assembly GCA_025094155.1 of Lichtheimia hyalospora FSU 10163. Taxonomy (NCBI): domain Eukaryota; kingdom Fungi; phylum Mucoromycota; class Mucoromycetes; order Mucorales; family Lichtheimiaceae; genus Lichtheimia; species Lichtheimia hyalospora. The sequence goes on from PTRB01000060.1 coordinate 126,915, forward strand.
AAGCGGTGAATGACATCACGTTGATTTCGCCCTTTTCATTCTGACCATCAAGATACAATTGACACGACTCGTTCAATTCATCACCCTGTAACCCCTTTTTATTATTATGATATTCATCTCTATGATAATTTCGCTGTTGTATCTTTTATGGGCGATGTTCTTAGATTCTGTGTCACGCGAGAATTCTTCAGGGACAAGGCACGGATCTTTTTCAACTCGAGCAAATGTTTTATCCTGCCGCTGCCAACAATCATGTCAGGGGAGAATTATGAGTCACGTGAGAGATGCGATCACTGATATTGTAATAAAGCTAATACATTTATTGATTGGGTCTATGCTTTCTTTATAATTAAGCCTTTGAGCATATCGAAGCTATTTCCATCAGGTTGCAACGTGTAACGCTTGTTTGAGCCATCGACCGCCACTGCTTCCAACATGCCATAATCATGAGTGATACCAGTAATCTTGACACGAACATTATCATGCGTTGTCAATGTCACAATCTTGTCACTATAAACAATATGTGAGATATAATGTAGAAAGAACGTTCCATATCACATCCTTTTACCTGTGAAGCCATCGCTTATAATATGTATCAAGGAACCAGGGACCCATGCCTTTTTCACAAAACTGGGAATAAAATCGTTCAAATGTAGTCAACATGCCAGCGAGCGCTTCTTCAGAAGACAAGGGCGCGAGAGAACTGTCATGACTTTGGATCACATCATTGATAGAAACAGTAGGCTTGGCGTTTCCTAAATTGATACCGCATCCTACATGGACAAGTTGAATAATCATGCCAGTATAACATGGTGATAAGATGGCTTACCAATCACCAAGAGGAACTCATCTTGCACAAAGCTCGAGTTGACTAAAAGGCCGCCCACCTTTTTCAAGTCACCATTGACATCGGCATAAACGTCGTTGGGCCATTTCACACGAAGAGGAACATCTTCATATCCTTTACGTTCACGAATGCTTTCCACCACAGCAAGAGCAATCAAGTATTGGATGAAAACTACGGGTGCATGAGATAAACGAGCACTATGACGTACAATAAAGCTGAATTGCAGAGCGCCTAATTGTGAGACCCAGGAATTTCTACCACGAGCTATAAACATGGATTTAGAATCAGCATAATTCATGTTATTGGCATAGCAACTTACCTCGTGCAGCCAGCTGGGTTATTCCCACACATACTAATCCAGTGGGTAGAGCTTGGGCAAAGTTATAATTTCTATGGATGCATAAGTTATAAAGTCGATTCATCGTATAATAATACTTACTTGTCTAATACAGTTTGTGTGCTTGTGATGACTTGAGAATGCATCATCACGTTACCGAAATGATACCATTTGCCACCACCCCATTCACGTTCACGTTGACGTTTCAATTCTTGGAAAAAAGACTTGATATCGAAATTGGGTGTCACAGTAGAATCAGGCCATGCAGGATCTGAAGTCATGAGTCGAATTTCCAGTGGTGGCACTGAATCCTTATCGTCGATTTGTAAAGAAGCCAGCTTTCGGTGGAGATCTTGATCATCATCTTCAGTTAACCAAAACTCGTTTGTGGAATCTTTGAGAATGCCATCTTTTGCGATTGATTTAAGTTCTGTGGCGATAGAGCGTGTTGCCATGGGATTGTTGGCACAAAGATAAATGGGTGACAGAGGTGGTATTTGATCATCAGATTGCTTCATGCCGACATCAAGTCCCATTTTGGCAAAGATGGCACGTAGAAAGAGTTTACGATCAGGTTCCGAAGCCACCAAATCCTCCATCACCTTATCATCAAAGCTTTCCATATCATATTCAGGATGGGTGGCGATCAAGACAGCAGTGCCTTTACCGACACTGCAAGAAATAGCTGCTGCAGGGTTTGTTTCATCTTTGCAGATTCCTGCATCAATAAATCGACCAAGGACTTGAATATTCTCATAGTCTTCAGCATGAGCAAAGTAACCACCACCGTTGTAATACATGTGAAGTGTCTTTGGGACCAATTGATCGTTGCCATAGAAAGGTTGCAGATATTCGCTAATCAATTGTACAGGTGTGCTTCTAGCGCCTTGCTCACTCTCATAAACAAATCCAGGGTACATGGTGCCTCGACAAGTACCAGGAAAGAAGGCAAGTTCACGTAATCCACACACTTCCATATCAGGCCTGCCTTGCTCAAATTCAATACAACTCGAAGCATAATAAGCTCCTGCACAAAGACCGAGATAACGACCACCACCATTCACATAGTTCTTGATACGTGTATTGGCAACACCATTCAAATCAGCACAATAAGGCAGATCACGACCACCTGGCATAACCAACATGGAGCAAGCATCTTCCCAGGGCTCGTTTTGCAATGTTCGTGCGTCGACAGGGATAATGTCATAAGCATGGCCGAGGATTTGCTTCAATGTCTTTTGTGCATGCTTTACTGAGTTGGGTGAAGTGCCGTTGCCAGCATAAACCAGAATGTTGATGCCGGTTGCCAAGAGTCTTTGCAACATGGTTGGGGTGGAAACGAACAAGGCTTGTCAAGGAAATCAATGACAGCTACACAGGTACTTTAGAATTTCACACCGACACATGGATATGATTGGTAACAGGCTCTACTTAGGTTTCATCCTCTCTCCACTTGAGCAATCATATCATCTTTATTCATTAAAAAAAAACTACAATTATTCGTTCATCCTTCATCTCAATAATAATCGTTTCATGCTATCAAAAGGGAGATTCATAGTAGTCAATGCGGAATGTCATGGATGATTTCAATCTAAGCGAAAAAAGACACACCGCTTTCAGAAAAAATAATTCCTCACTCTTGTTCCGAGCCGATATGGAGAAAAAGAAACGCGCACGTGGTTTGGCTGCACAAAAGGCTGCCAAAAAGTCAAAGATCGATCAAGAACCCGATGCCAGCAATGCTCAAACGGTCATGTTGGAACAGGTGGTCGAAGAAGGCGACGAGATTGGTGAAGTGGTAGCACTTTACACGAGTGCCATGCTCAAGTGCGGTGTGTTATTTTTCTATCCTGGTTGGCGCATAATCAACTAATCGTGTTATATCTCAGAGACGGATGATATCACAGCAGCTCTTCCACTCTTTCGAGGAACCATCAATGAATCAGATCGTATCTTGCGTAACTGGGACGCACAAGAACGACCCCCACCCAAATTCTATTTCGCCTATGGATCAGCCTTGTATGAACTCGGTCGCCTAAGCCAAGATGAAGAGTTTGAACCCTACTTGGATGCTGCTGAAGAACGTCTTGATGATGGATTGGATCGCTTCAATGAATTGCAACAAGACGATAAGAACGAACATATGGCCTATGCTCACAAGATTCGTGTTGCACTTGCAAAGATTTGGATTGCCAAGGTAATACACAAACCAACCTATTGAAATGACAATATCTTATTTCATATATTAGGCTGCTAGCCAAGTCCAAGAAAGCACCTCCTCTGTACCCGATATTGCAGTCAAAGCATTAGAAACCTTGGATCAAGTACTTGCCGAAAAGGATAACGAGCTTGATACCAATGACTTGGTGGAAATTGGAGCTATCGTACAAAGCCATGGTGAGCTCTACGGTGAATTGGACAAGCAAACAAAATTCAGGGATTGGGCTGAAAAAGTACTATTGCGTGTGGTGAAAGGTAAGTACCAGAGGAAAGGATGCAATGGAGTGTTGGTTTTAATTGACTTTTTATAGATGAACCAGAAAATATGCGCGCATTAACAGAGCTTGGTCTCGGCCAGTTGTCATTAGCCAATTTCTGGTTGGATGCAGCTGATACTGAAGAACAAGAGGAAGAGCAAGGATCCACTGAACTTTCACAGGAAGAAAAGAATGCTCAAGATGCTCTCTTGAAATGTGAGTATATACTTTCATAATGGTTAGCGTGTATACTCAATGTCATTGTAGCCCAAGAATATCTTGAACAAGTGTTGAACTTGTCGACCAAGACAAACAAAGTGATGCCACGCATGCATGCCGATCTTGCTGAAGTGCTTATCAATCTTTCCAACCTTGTATCGGATGAAGAACAGCAACAAAAGCTGTATCAACAAGCAGCTGAGCATATTCAAAATGCAAAGTCGGTGGCACAAAGCAAGGAATTACAGTATGAGTTACCAGAAGGATTACAATTGTTTTTGGATGAATGGTCATCTTCGCAATAAACCTTACAATACTTGTTGACTATCATCACACACTCTCTCTACTGTTGGCATGTGATAACTGGCCATGGGCAGGATCTGAACCCCCTTTTTGTATGTACTACTACTATCGCATGGATTGATCTCAGAGTGCCATGATTCCCAGTCGTTGTTTCCTTTCAGTTACATACTACGAATGCTTCGAGAAAAGAAAACTGAAACCATCCAAGACACCTTGATCCATGATGATCCAAACGATGGCAACCAGACATGTATGGAAAAATACTGTTTCTTTATCGGCTTTCTCTTTCCACCAGCATGGTTTATTGGGAGCAGTCAGAGCTGTTGCAACCAGCATCCACGCGAATCTTATGCACTCGCATGGCAAAAGAGATGTCGTATCGGTGCTGTTCTCTTTCTTACGGGATGCATAGTCGCAGCAGCATTTATTATGGTGCTGAAACCTTCCACCTTTGGAATACGTGGTAATTCCTCTGGACCACAAACTTCCTCAGATTCTGAATCAGCTATTCGTCCTGGTGTACCAGCGAACAATAGTGGCAATTGGGACGAAGTTGTGGCGGATGTACGTGTAGAGCGTATTATGTAGTTTATAAATCTTGTTCCAATATAAGATATCCGATGTGTATATACAAATGTTCATCTAGACTTATTATTCTTGTGAAGTATCAAATAGCAATCGCAAGTCATTGATTCTTTGCGCTTTGGCGTCTTGTTTGTTCGAGTACAGTTGATTGATAAGTTCCTAAAGAATAAAAGTATGAGAATTCAAGTATCCCAAGGTCAAGCAAGTGTCATACATACATGTTTTCTGTTTTGAATTCCCAATATCTTTTCTTCCACAGTTCCACGCATGATGAATCGTGTGACCACGACCTAAACCAAAGAATATAAATGAATAAGCAAAATCACACAACTCTACTATGAATCATACACATACCGGATTTTCCTGTCCTAGACGATGAACACGATCAATGGCTTGTGCTTCCACTGCATAGTTCCACCAAGGATCCTACAAGTGATAAAGATCAATACGGTGCAAATGAGTAATAATTAAATACGTACCATCATCAATATCCGAGTCGCACATGTCAGATTCAGGCCGACACCACCTGCACGCAAACTGATCAGCAAGATGTTAACCTTATTGTCCTTATTGCCAAATTCAGCCAACACATTTTCACGTTGAGATTGAGAAAGGGATCCATCAAGTCGCACAAATGGGAATCCTTCCTTTGTAAGTGCAAGTTGGATAATGTCGAGGAAACCCGTAAACTGTGAAAATACAACGGTTTTGTGGTTTTCTTTGAGATAGCGTCGAATATGTCGAGTCATGGCATCAATCTTGGCTGATGGTCGGTATCCTCCCACAGCTTGTCGAATATCCAAGGATGTGGAAGCACCGGATGTATTGGTATTGATCTCGAGTAATTCTGATTGTTCAACTTGTTTACGACACGATGGACACTCGTATGCTTCACCCTTTGCTTCTTTTCTCTAATGTCAACAAGTTGCGTTAAAAAACCAAACATGCATAATGTATTCATATTAAAGCGTACCTCAAAGTACGTCATTAAGCAATCACGACAAAAAATGTGCATACATGGCAGCATTATCTTGCAGTCAGCAACATCGAGACAAAGCGGGCATTCTTCCGTTTCGGAATCGTCAACAGTTTCCCCTGATTGTTTTGCCATCAGCTTCTTGAGCACCGACATGCTATAATCACCTTGCGAAGAGTATCGTTCGATTAATGATTCCATTGTAGTGATGCCACCATCCTTTGTTTGGATCCTTTCATCGTTCTTGCCTAATACAAGATATGGGTGGCATGTCACTTGGCGTAATCGCATAAGAAGCTGAAATATGGATGCATAGTTGCTGAGTACTTTGCCGGCAGCACAAAAGTGGGCGAATTTGGTCTTTGAATCGGCTTGTAAAGAGTCATAAATATCTTGTTCTGGTGGGGTAAAGTCAAGGTATTCAATATTGATCTCTCGCGGGGGTAAAGGAACCATGGGGTTGCCATGAATATCTGTCATATTCTTGGTACGTCGCAGGACAATAGGTTCCAAGACAGCCTTGACAACACTTAGAGCATGAATATTCTTCTTCTCGAATGGGATTGAAATGAACGTTCGCCAAAAAGTGTAATTAGCCCTATAGAAAAAACCACACTTAGCAATGGATCATCTCCAGCAAACCCACACCATGCATCTTACCATGGCTCATGCTTCAAGAATCGAACCAATGAGAAAAGGTCATCCAATTTGTTCTATCAAAAAATTTAGTTTACATGGCTTGCTATGAAGCAATGGATTCTTCTTACCTGTATAGGAGTGCCTGTTACAGCCCATCGTCTTGTACTCTTTAAGGCACAACAAGCCTGTGATGTCTTGCTGAGCCGATTCTTGATAGTATGTGCTTCATCCAAAACAACACGCCAGAATGATACTTTGTATAGAAAGCTATCGACACTGCACCAATCGGCCATGACGGTGTGATAGGTGGTAACGAGTACATCAGGCGCCGTACCGTCCCAGCGGCATAGTTGTTCTATAGTCTTTTCTCCTTTGCTATCGCCATAGTAAACTTCCACTCGGATCGAACCAGGTTTTGAAGCACGCGTCAATTCGTCACGCCATTGAGCCAATAAAGTCATGGGGCATACGACCAGCGTAGTAGGTGATGATTGAGAACCGGCAGGAATAGGTGTGATATTAGGTATGTAGCGATTTTGATGGATCAAACTCAGAATCTCGATCGTCTTGCCCAAGCCCATTTCTATCAAAAAGTGTCAATGAGATGATACAAGACTTGCATGGTTGCTTTCTATTTACCATCCGCCAAGATGCCTCCTCTTTCATGAGAATCAATCTCTGGGAATTCCAAAGTCAATTTCCCTATCACATCCCATTGTTTAGTATCATAACAAATCACCAGTGCTAGATCCTTCTTACCATTGTATGGGTTAAAATAAAAGTAGCTCGGTGCTTCAGAGTCACTTTCACCTTGTGATAGTTGATACTGCTCCCATAATGGATGCATTTGACCCATGTCATCTGCTTCCTTGTGTGATTCGATGTCTACCATCCAAGACAATGCCTATCAATAGGAGCCAGTTAGATCAATCATCTATGGTTCAAGTATATCTTATTACTCTTTTTTGATAAGGCTTCAATTCGACATCCAATGTCTCTGGATTCTCCATGGGCGAAATTTTATCGTCATAGAACTGAGCTTTTCCATAAATCATATCCAACTGCTCATTCGACACTTGTTTTTCTTCAGGATCATCAGGATCATCCTCTTCTTCTTTAGGTGTTGTCATGATAGAGCCATTGGCAATGGATTGTGTAATCATATCATAGGTCTCATCCTCATCGACTCCAGTTTTCATGTTGATTCGACGTACTGTTGATTTGGTTGGTTTTAAGTTTGTTTTTCGCATGATGCTCAATAATGCTAATGTTCGATCCTTGTATGATCTCTCGTCATCGTGATCAGGAGAGCCGGTCATGATGGGTTCATTATCGAACGCTTTGGGTGTAAAGTAGCATTGTACATGAAGAATGATATCGTTGGCTGTTGATAAGCGATAAGGACAAATGACAATCGATGCACGAAATTCACATATGCCGAGATCGAGGAGTTTTGAAATGTAACGCGCTTCTGATGTATCGATACGACCAATCTCATGTCCTGACTCGCTTGAGAAACGTACAATGGTATTCTCTCCTCGTCGTTTACCGTGCCTGGATCGAGATGCAGATTCTTGCATTTGCTTGGGTCGTTCTAGAATCACTGATCCACCTTCTTTGACAGGGCATAAACCAGACATGGTGGACCAACCTAGAAACCATACATTCACCCCCCGTGTCAGTACACATAATAGAAATATCATGAAATAGATATACCTTTTATGATGGCATCTCCAAAGTAAAATAACTCGGGTATCGTGTTGGAAACAGTAGTTGACGTCGTGTCTTTCTTTGAATAATACGCATTGATAGCCATTTGAAGATCACCGTTGCACATTTCAAGAAAGTTGTTCAACTCGGCATCCGATTCTGCATTGCCAACGATCGCTCGAAAGAGGGGAAGTTCTGAATGGAATGGTTGTTGTACAGTTGGTGTTGCTTCAAAGCGGGGTAGTTGTACAGGTGGTGCTAAGCTGGGTAAAGGAATGTCGGGTTCAGTTTCAGTAAGGTCTTCTACATCGGCTGCTGATTCAACTCTTGGTATCTTTCGTTGTGGTGAAGGGTTGGTGAAATTTTGATCTTCAAAGAATGTCCGTTTCTCACTCATGACAACGTTGAACCGTGTCAAAGAAGTAATGTGATAGAACACGGTGCTGAAATTGGAAGCTTGCCCAAAGTCACAATATAACTGCGCGTAGATCATGATGAGTCTTAATCTTGATACTGGCTACTCTTTATATACTTTCTGCATTAGTTTTTCATGTAGGAATGACTCCATGAATGTTGATTCCATCAGTGATCATGCAAGAATGTATAGTACTGCAGCAGGGGAGCTTTATGTAGTAGATAGATTTTATCAGAGTGATGCAGAAACCAAGTGTAACAATATGTACAAATTAGGATGCTCATATCTATAATATCAATGCGTGATTTTATTGACAATAAACCAAGTTTGAACATTATCTTTCAACCCATATTCGTTATACTGACGTAGCTGTCGCAGTAGCTGTAGCAGCTGCTGATGCTGTTGAAGCTGCTATAGAGTCGTTGTTGGTCAAACGAGTGTTTCTCTTTCTTTCAAGGGAACTCTGGTTCGTCATCATTGTTCTTCTAACTGAGCGTCAACGTGTTGAAGGATGAAGCAGCCGTTGTAAATAAGATGCAGAAAGGTGCTTAGATATGGTGAGACGTGTTGCTTTATAAGAGTGAAGGGCTTGTATTCTCATACAAAATGCAAAAGAAACTATTCTCTTGTGCGATCACCCAGTATCGTTGTAACGCGTTCATATGAGAGAGATATAGCCATATATTCTTGTCAACACCTTATAGATATTCGAATTTACAAGTTCCATTGGTCTATTGAATGAAGCTAAAAGTTCCATTTATGCATGAATGCATTAAGAGAATCATGCAATATAACGAAGAACAGCGACTTACTATTCTAAATCCAATACCGAAATCCATGTCTCGTATTTAACATAGTGTTTATTCCTACAGTATACTATACTAGAATGGAGCATATCCTCCTGGGGGAGAACGGATGACAGCCCAGCTTTGATCATAATTCAAGCAAATGGACCAATCGAGAGCAGTGTAAAGGCTTTGACGCACTTTCCATGCTTGCTGCAAATCATTGACAGTGTCTGATTTGATATTGACATCAGAAATGAACTTGTTGAGAATCTTCAAGGCGGTTCCAAGGCGACCTGCAATGCGCTCGCGTTTCACCTTTGCCAATGTCATTCCAATATCATTTTCTTGTGGGGCCCATTGCTTAAGTTCTTTGAAACTTGCTTCAAATCCATCAGCTGCTTGCTTGTCAGTGGACAAACATGCAAGAGCCCAAGTCTTGTTCTTGAGTGCATTGACAAGTTTTTGCTTCTTCTTGTCATTTTCTTTACGTTGTTCAGCAATATCATCGGTTTGCTGATCATCTTGTGGGTAACGACCATAAAACTCGATCAGTTGTGCCTTGTCAATTTGTGCAGCAATCTTGTCAGCAAGTTGAACAATCTCATCAGCGTTCTCTTTGCTCAATTTATCTTGCTGCTCGGTAGCTGAAGCTGCTGCACCCAAGCATTCTGTACTGCCACCAGCTTGCTTCCAGACTTTGTCAATCTTGGATTGGAGGAATACAATATCATTGGCATAATCGGATTCAAGTTTGGCCAAGAGTGATTTCTGAGCATCACCTTCAAACTTGTCGAGATATGAAATGCGAATATCACGTACAGCATCTGCAAGTTGCTCCTCAAGCTTATCTTGTCCTGGCTTGGTATCTTTACCACCATTGTTGTTGGCTTGCTTGGTTTCTGGAGGAATGGTGTAGATCACTTCATACTGTCCACCATCCACTTTTTCTTTGGTAAATCCGAGTTTGCCAACAAGTGCATCTCCTGGCTTGGCTTCTTTGGGAATCCACTGCTGATCGTCCAAGGGAGGAGCCAAGTAACAGACTTGGGGTTCACGTTTCTCAAGACCCGTTTTATTGATGGAGGACTTTTCACCCTTGAAGACACCAGCCATGGTTGCATAAGCCGAAAAGTTGATGTTCTTGATGCTCATGTCCAGTTCACAAATAGTGGTCTTTAGCTTTTCAAGGACCTTTTCATCCTCTCCAACCAACTGCAACATGATGGTGTAGTCGCCCTTGACATCGAGTTTGAACTTGTGATCAAACACATCGAAATAACCAACGATCTTACGATTGGCGTCATAAACTAGATAGCTAGGTGAGCATGCATGGAAACGGAATACAAGGGTACGTGCTACTTACTAATACCAAACACACCACCCAAAAAGTGTTCATAAAGCTGGTTCATCACAGTTGGGAAGCGGGGTGTAATGGTTGTCGAATTATCAATCTTGACATTGTATGTGAGCACAAGACCATACAGGATTCGAGAATTTGGAAGGGTATTACGCTCAGGTCTTAGAGGAGCGATTTCAGCTTCTGAAGTTCGAAGGTACTTGCGCAAGGTAGCTAAAAACTAAAATGAGTATACATATCGATCATAATGCAATAAACTGCCATATCTTACCAAAGCTCGCGCTAATATCGACCTTGGTCTCTTTTCGTACAGGAGCCATCACATCCAAACGTGTCACTTGGGGCTCAAGGCGAAGTGTACCATCACCACCTGCAAGGTTGCCAGTAAGCTGGATACCATGGAAATCCACCTCCAAATCAACAAAGTGTCTTCCTAATCCTGACCAAAATTGTGCCAAACAAATCTATGGAATGATTAGATTGAATACATGCGTCTTTTTCCTCATTTTGCATTGATATTTACCTCAAGGTTCAAACCACCTCGCACTGCAAATCGCACAGTGATGACTTGATCCTCAGAATTGGTATTACCAAATGATCCAGAACCCAAGAGGAAAGTGTATGTTTGCTTCTTTTTCTGATTCTTTTGTGGTACAAGTTGGAGAAGATGGAGCATAAACCGTGCAGGGCAAGTCTCAACTTGTGACTTGGATCGTAAAGTAAGCTTTGCATAGGTGGAACCTTCTGGGACATGGAGGAAACGACGTATAATATCGCCTGGTCCAAACTCAACATTGGGGAAGCCAATGGAACCATTTGCTGGAACAGTGGGTTTAGCAACCGAAACAGGTATCTTGAAGAGTGGTCCACGTTCTGGTGCTGATGTATCATAACCGAGCACTTCACTGTAATGGAATTGTCCATCACTTAGGCTAGTGGGGTCGACTTTGATCTGGAATGCATTACCTATCGATATCATTAGATATGTATTCACTTTGCACAAGTCATGTCATTACCAGTCGATGCAATATAAACGAAATCTGGTGCAGAAACCCATGATGCAGTTGTAACTAATGCCACACGTGCCTCGAATTCAAATTTGGTCATGTTGTTCTTTGGGTTCTCGGGATCGATTTCACCCATAAACTTGGGACGCACTCGTGTTGTGAGATATTGGGTTTGATTGGTTTCTTCATGCTCACGCAAGTAGACACCACGCTGATTTCCTCGTTTCATGACAGTAACCTGTCATTATGCATATTAGTCACCTGATCATTCCGAAATCTTGAATAAACTTACATCGAACATAATATCGAGATCCTTTCTATCCTTATATTCTTTCAGGTATTCCCATGCTTTGTCAACTTGAATAAATCCAACATTCAAAGGATCGTCCACTGATTTTGCACTTTGGACCACTGCTGTCTTTAGACGATATGGTGTGTAGGAAGCGCTTTCCCTCTTTAAGGCGGAAACAAGTAAAGCGATGCATCCACAAGCATTGGGACTATGAAATTGTAAGCCAGATATCTAATACTCCATTTAACAAGCCATCAGTTACCTTGACATACTGGTGCCATTTTTTAGATCCAGCTTATGAAGACCATATACAGGAACACTAGTGATGGCACTTCCTGGTGCATAAATATCCACACCTTGAAAGCCATCGGTGCAAGGACCACGAGAAGACCAAGTGTATGGTTTTTCACCAACAGATTCGAGCAAAGCATACTCGGCTTCCATTTGAGCATGTTTAACATACGCACCCACAGTAACGAAACTTGAAGACATGCCAGCAGGTGCACCAATCGAACTGTAGCAAGGACCATCATTGCCTGCACTTGTAACAAAGAGACATCCTGATTTTGCAATCACTTCTTCAGCAAGCAAGCGAATAAAGTGACCATCGGAAGGTAAGCTGCTTGACTCTCCATATGACATGTTTGCGAGATCCACTTTGTTGATTGCAAGATGGGTTGCAGCTCGTGTCAATCCAAGACATGTTTCCATAGAACCCAGACGCGAATCACCAATACGAAGTGATACCAATTGAGCACCAGGAGCAACCTATCCACATTATGTGAGTATACATACTCAATCTTGAACATTCTATCATATCCTTACGCCATTTAGCTCAGGTTCATCAGGAAAGTTGGCTGCGACAATACCGGCAACATGAGTACCATGGCTTCCAGACAAGGTCACAATGCTATAGAAATGTTGCTCAGCATCTTATCATGGATCAACTATAACCCAATTACCTTAAAAGATCACCATCATCGTAAATATTCACTGAGAAATTAAGCAAATCGGCTTTGCCAAATGTATGATATTGCAATTCCTTTCTGTAATCCGTCATACAAGGAACACCTAGCGATACAATGGATGAATAAAATGAATGAACGTTTCCAAAATGTATATCTGTTTACCTCTCAAGTCGCCCGACTCATTGACATCAATGACAGCTCGCCAATTTTCACCATCATTGAACACAACGCAATCGTAAATCATTCCAGGATCCTCATATGAATTCAAGATTTCCTTGAGCACCTCTACGCGAGCTTCAAGATCTGATTTCTTCTCTGTCAATTGTTCATCTTTGGTGGTGTTTGGGTTGGTTTTTCGGAATTCAGCAAGTTGGGTCTGTGCGTCACTTAGCAATCTTCCATGCTTCAATTCGAATTGTTCACGACGCTCCTATTATGCAACCATGGTCAACCACCTATCTAATGCTGCTCCACTAGATCGTACCTTTTTCAATCGTGCAACCAATTCTGTAGGGAAAAGCTCATAAGCACGCTTGATGCCCACACGATATTCCCCTGAAGGATTTTTCCATGATGGATCAATGATCAAGGAGCGTCCACTTTGGCCCGGAATCACCGACACTTTGTCATTGCCGCGTTGTTCTTCAACAGGTTTCACAATTTTGGTGGTTGTTACATCACCTAAAAAGAAAATAGGATGAATATCCAATTGGATTGAATGCAATGATCAAGCATACTCACCTCCGCCAGTACAATCCACAATGTCGATTATCTTTGGCTGACCATCCGTTGTGACCTGAATCAAGCATGCATTATGATCCCACTCTTTTTTATATGATTACTTTTCTCTTTACCTGCATACCAGCAGCTCCAGGATCAACACCTGATAAATAGATATCGATTCTTTAGTATGTTGCAGCATAACTACCAAGACCACCAATGCCCCACTTGCCTGTGTCAAGAATGGCAACTACCGAACCACGACCATCAGACTCTGGGTATTTCTTAATGAAGCCAGCTGCTTGAGTGTCTTGCTTTGGCATTAAGCCATGGACAGGGTACTCTCCAATGGGTTTGCTCATTATTGTAGGAAAAGCTGACGCGTTCGGCTTTTCCACGGTCTTCGGTCGTCAAAAATCCCATGATGCAAACACCGCAATCTTACTACTATGCAGCTCAAATGATTTGCCAATGGACATTCCCAATCCTTCAGGGCACACACAATGATAGCACATAATGTCATTCTATTACATCACTAGGATTCGCTTGTTCATTCTACTTGATCCACCACTCATAAATTATTGGGTTACACTACAATGGCTCTATTCATTGTGAGAATTATTCTACTAAATGTGCAACAAGCAATATGTGTAACGTTCTATGCTCCATGGTTACAATGCTTTTTTCTTCAACACTGGTTTTGGTATATCCAACAAAGTGTACAACTTCTCCCTTGCATCCTTGACATCTTGGTTCAATGTAGACCTACTCTATTGTTTAATACAAAGCAAAATCAAAGACAAGCCATCCTTACCATTCGGTTGCCGTTAATATCTCCTCAGCTTCTGCAGTTTGGTCTGTTGCCTTTTCAATATCCAACAGTGACAAATACGTGTATAATTGATCAGAGACTTCCATTCGAATTCGAGGGAAAGCGTGGATGAGATAGCCCAGCATTTGTTGCAATGCCTTGTTTGTCACACGTGCACTCGTGGTAGCGGAAGCCATTCCAGCATATACTTTGACAGCAGATAGTAATTTTCGAACATTCTTGGATCTCAGGCACTCCTTGCGTGTTGCCATAAGGATATCAATATGTCTACAATAAAAAAAATGAGTGAATCATGAAAACAATCACCATGGCTATGCGTAAAGACTTACATATCATCCGCCGCATTGCTTAAAGTACCAGACTCATAAAGCAAACCAATGACATCTAGTAATGGCATGATAACACGGTCTTGTCGTTGATATGCAGGAAACAAGCTCAGTATGCATCGACACATGGTATCCAATGTCAATGTTTCTGGGTCCTCGGACACAGTAGGTAAATCGTTCATGTAGTCAACAAGACATGAGCTTGAATAGCGTACCTTTTGAGATAGCAATACTGAGTGCCTGGCTATTTAATCTCCCCCACCTCCTTTGACATCACTTACCAATGTCTCTGTCAATCCACCTGCACTTGTAATAATGCCAGTAAGAAGATCAAGTCGGTATTCCGCCACACCAAGAATGGGTGTCACAGCAGGGTACAATTCAGAAGGTGACGACCATGGTATATCCCTACAATATGTTAACAACCATGTTGTCAAGAGAAAGGAATGGCATTTTACCTGTGAAGGGCATTGCGAAGGATACTGTCGCTGGGTATTGCAAGTGTATCGGTATCATAAATCAGAGCACAAATAACGCCACCGGCACATTCACGCACTCGATCAATACGCTCAACGCTTTGTTTAAGAAGATTGCTCATCAAGCTGCCAATCATGGATGGGGATAAATAATGATCACTGTCAGTAGAAGCAGCATCCAGCCTTGACACCCATTGTACTAATGTTTGTAAACATTCCATGCTCACAACGCGCACCCAAGAACCAACATCACCTCGTTGGTCAGTGCTATAATCCGTTAGACAATCTTGTAGGCTCTGGAACAGTTTAACAAAGTCGTCTTTAGGTATGATCGTTTTGAAATGGTCTCCCAATCCCTTGATGATATCATGTACTCCAATCACCGCGTTACGCTTGGCTTCGGCATCATTGGCTTGGTGTTCTTGCTAATAAAAGTGTTACTAATAGGGAACAAAAAAGAGAAAGAAATCCAATACCTGAACTTGAGCAGCTAAGCATAAGGCCCAAAGTACTTGAGATAACCAGCCATGCCGCTCTTGTGGTGTATAAGATAACTTGCCTACTGCAAGTGCATATCCACGTCTACCATAGATCATCCGTGACGATCGAATTTTATCAAGACAAATGTCAATTGCCTGTTGATCAACACCATAAGTCGCTGAGAATGCACCAAATGCTTCCACTGCAAACTGTTGAACCGCCTCTTCCTTTCGCTCAAGTGATGTATAGATCAGTTTTCTCCAATGATCAAGTGTTTCTTGGTCACAAGGCAGATTCACCAAAGATAAACATTCAATCAAACGGCATGCTGCTTCACGGATGTGTTCTGATCCAAAGGTATCAAGCAATTTTGGAGGAATTCCCTTGATGACACCAGCAATATCCTTGTACATATCATCCATCAGCATCATAAGCATTCCTACTATCACAGTAGCACATACCTTGCTAAGCTCGTCATGGGATTTCCAAAAGGCACCGGTGCCTTGATCCATCACTTGACACGACTTGAGTGCCAGACAAATTTCAGCAATGGCAAGAAGAACACCGTGTAGCACTTGCATGTCGGTTGAACCAGCGAGTGGAATCTATCATATCACTGTTCAGAAACACGATTTGTAAAATGCACATTGTTTACTCACCAATTGGGGAAGAACATCGTTGATAAAATAGCAAGGATCGTGCTCGACCAATCGACTGAGTGCAGCAGCTCCTAGCACTCGAATGGCTTTATCCCAATGACGAATACTACTCTTGATCAAATGATCAATCATGGCATAGCGATAGTTCTCGAATCTAATAGAGCAATCATCATCAGCTGAAGCCAAATGCGATGGATCAACAAGACATTACCTTGCAATATCAAAGGCGACTTTAAGGAAAGCGTTGCTACGATTGCCTACGGTAAAGTAATCGGCCAATTGAATAATATCGATGCCTGCAGGAAACAATCCCTAAAACAATATGTTATTGAACACGAGTGGATAGACAAGGATAGGATGGTGCATTTACCTGCCTGCCAACATTTTCTTGAAAGGCAGCACTGCTTGCACGCCGAACATTTACTTCTCGATCGAATACTGAAACAACCACAAGATTTCTGGCAATATCGTTCACAAAGGGTGCCAAGATCTCTGGAGCGTAGGCACGTGCAAAGGACCAGCACACATAGCAAGCAGCATCACGTACGTGAATACCAATCGAGTGTGATCCACGTTTCAGATCAAATTTTAAAGCCTAGGCATATCAACAAGGTTTAGTTTTGTGCATTCCAGGGAAACAAGACGACTTGTCGTACCTTGAGAATCCATGGAATAATTTCAGTTAATCGATCAGGTAATAAAAGCCCTCTTCGAGCTAATTCAGCCACTGCCAGTGATACACCATGCCATGTGCTATCGGAGACGGCACTAAGATCCATTTCACCACTGGAAGCATGAAGAAACGTGTTTTCTTGAAACAATTCAAGTAGATATCCAATCACATCCTCAGCGAGCTCTTGTGGTAAACGTTGCGTGATGCGTCCAATTCCCTTTGCTGCTGACCATCGTACAATGGTGTCCTTGAATCATGCATAAACATCATCATTCCCTTAATCATCATCCTTAACACATACCTTATCACGTAATCCATTGAGCAGGGTATCAATCACCATTTCCATGCAATCGGGTATTTCTTCTTCTGAATCATCATCTGTGGTGTCAATTGGGTGAGCTGTGGTGGTGGTGATGGGTTGGGCTTGGGATGCTTGTTTCAAATTGTCGTGTAGGGACCTGTTTCCTCTCTGATAACGCCAAGGAGCAATCTTTGGTTTTAGAAAGCATAATCCAACACGTTGAGTTAATTTGATTCGAAGTTTTCGTATCAGACTGTTGCTGCTGTAGTTGTCGAAAAATGGCATATCGAGTAATGGGACAACATGCTCCTCAAACACTGGCAAGAGTTGTTCACGTGGTGCAAATTGACAAAGAGAACAAAGGCATGATAAGATTCCTGTAACCTAAATGTAGAGATTGCTTCAACACAAGAACATTAGCCATATTATATCTATAACATACCTCGAATACATCTGAATCATCTGTACAGAGTTGGGTTTTGCACCAAGTAATAAAGGAAGTCATGTAATCATTGCATACTTCTTTACGACTAAGAAGTCTAGCAATCAAGAGTCCAGCAGCTTCACGTTCCTTTCCGGTTGATTTGAGATACGATTTGGATACTTCCAGCATGCGTAATGGAAGTGATTTCTAATCCTAGTGTCAATATATGCTATTCTCTACTGATAGTGATGGATATTCATTCACCTCTGATTCAGAACAACTCTCGACGCGTTTGAGATCGAAAGGGATGATACAAATAAGCGATAACCAAACAAAGCAGATATATCGAATCTCCCAAGCAGCATCTTTCATCTTGCATAAATAGTCAAATACAGGTTCGAGATCGGTCACTTCATGCGGCATAAATCTCACTAAAATGCAAACAGTCAATGAATCATGCAATACAAAAGATACAAATCTTTCCCCCCCCCCAATTACCGATAGTCTTGTATCCGCGCGTTTTGGTTAACAGATAAAGGAACCTGAATAGCAATGGACACTCTTGGTTCTTGGCAACATGCTCCCGAATGCTCTCCATTACGGTTCCAATCATGCGTTCCAGATAAGGATCGAGCAAGTAAGACTGCTCTTGATATATGTTGAGCTAATTATTTCGGTTAAAACTATTGACACACAAGGAGGTATTGAGGGAGACGTACAATTTCACTCAAGCGTGCAAGGTCATCTGCTTGTTGCGATTCGACTAGTGACGATATAAGCTTAAATGTCGTCGTTTCATGCTCGAAATGCGACTTGGTATGTGCTTCTCCTGCTGCATCGGGATTCATCTTTTGCGATCACTGCTTCACGCGCTCCAAGAACCTGCGGACCTGACAAGCTGAGATAAGGTTGACAACCACGAGGATCAAGTCACTATTGGATACCCAGCAACCTGTCACACGCATGAGCTGCTGTCAGCATTGGCATTCCCATAGATGCATAAAGTTGGCTAGCAACGACGCATGACACCGAGGAAGATATCAACAACAAGCTGGAATTTGAAGATTAGAAGGATGGTAGCAAGTCAAGATGTGATAGAAATAGATATATAGCGCTGCTGATTATTAAATTGAACTACAACAATGCACCCAAGAATGTAAATGCATCATACTATGGGTCCAATGTCAGCTTATTAAAGTGTAGTGGGTAACTATAGGTGATGAGTCGCTCATAGAAATACTAAAGCATGAACGCATGAATTGGCAAGCTAGTAAAGAATAAATTGGATCTACTGTACAATTACAGATGACATGGATCATCTTTTATTTAACCTGTTGTATATACATGATTGTATGTGGACTAATTGCACCTTGCTTCTACTAAGAAACTGTCGAACAATGATCATGCTGGAAAGAGCCAATGAGATTTGTTTCGGTGGTTAGTGTTTGAAACGATACAATGCTTTGCATTACCTTATTTCCCACTTGAATAAGACACTATTGAGTATTCAAACACAACATCACTTTACAGTTGTAAGGCAAGTGTCATTGTTATTGTGCAACAAGCTGATCTCCGGATTTAGTGGCATCAAAACATCCTCTCTGTGAGAACACACAACTACACAATTTCTTCAACTATGAATAACGACTCTGACATATGTCGATATTGTTCGTCGCATGCACCAAGTTCAAGCAGCAATGTATGGATCCGGTGCGATGCTTGCAATGAATGGTACCACGCCCACTGTCTTGATCTTGATGCCAAAGAGTGCGACCGAATCGAGCAGTATCATTGCCCTGAATGCACCACACGCCATGGTCCATCGACGTGTAATATAACTTGGCTGTTGCTGCTATGTTACTGTTGCCCTATTCACCATGGTATATAGATAAACCCAACGTGCGGAAATCCCAACGAGAACGCGTTCGATTGAATTATGCCGATCTCAACAATGGCAAAACAGCAGACCAGGAGATATGGAAGAGGATATTGAATGCACAAACGTTTGACAAAGATCCCTTTCAACGATACCATGGATCACAAGTGACTTTGGAGTTACTAAGGAACATAGGTCTACGAGAACCATTTGTCATTGAATCCCCAGATGGCCTTGATATGCAAATGCCTTCACAATCAATGACTGTGAATGATATTGCGGATGCCATTGGTAAGATAGCATATGCATATTCTACATGGATATATTCCTCATGAATCATCACTTCTATAGGTCATGATCACCCAGTGGAAGTCATGGGTAATTATATATACGCAGGCAATGGTAACCAAGGGCTGTTTCTGACTTGGTCACAGATGTTGCTACTCAATCCGAAGTACCCAACTGGACAATGGGACAATGGGCCAACTATTACAATGATCAAGATAAGGATCGTACTCGGAACGTGATCAGCCTTGAAATCAGTGATACCAAACTCGCAGAAAGCATTGTACGACCCAGAATTGTCAGGTATCAAACGAATCAATGACAACATTCCGCATCAATGAATTATAGCGTCTCATGTAGATCTCAGACAACTAGATTGGATTGATCAAGTTTGGCCTAAAAGTCTTAAACCAAAGGAATACCCCAAAGTGCAACTTTATTGTCTTATGGGCATCAAGAATTCTTACACAGATTTGTTAGTATCAGTCACTCTGTTAAAGACGCTGTAATCATGCTGATACAATGTTGTTTTTATGTAGTCATGTTGACTTTGGTGGAAGCTCTGTAAGAAGATCTATTGTACTCTCGCGCTCTCTCGTGCTAATTTCTTTGATTATAGGTATTCTATCATGTAGTGAAAGGATCCAAGGTCTTTTACTTTATTGAGCCGACTACAACCAACCTGCGAAAGTATCAGAAATGGAGCTCCTCTCCTGATCAAAGCATGACGTTCTTTGCA
The DNA here is from genome assembly GCA_025094155.1 of Lichtheimia hyalospora FSU 10163. Classification (NCBI taxonomy): domain Eukaryota; kingdom Fungi; phylum Mucoromycota; class Mucoromycetes; order Mucorales; family Lichtheimiaceae; genus Lichtheimia; species Lichtheimia hyalospora. The sequence continues at coordinate 147,626 of PTRB01000060.1, forward strand.
GATGAAGTCAAGAAATGTTATGCAGTGCATATCAAACAAGGAAATACCATGTAAGAGATAATATCCATTGAACAATGATTCAACGCTAACTTGGTAATTATGGATAGGATCATTCCAACTGGATGGATCCATGCAGTGTACACACCTGAAGATTCCCTTGTCATTGGTGGAAATTTCCTTCATGCAATGAATATCCATGCACAGCTCCAAATTTCTGACATTGAAGATGCAACAAAGGTCCCAGCAAAGTTTCGATTTCCTTTCTACAAGCGGATAAACTGGTATGCAGCTCAATATTATCATGATTCACTACAAGGTAAGTTCACAACAATGTACACGTTGATTGCATGGTGATGACCATCTTTTTGGTGTAGATCACGAATCGGAAAGTGGATTATCGAAATACGAGCTAGAGGGATTGATATTCCTAGCACAATGGTTACAAAAGGATATACAAAACGGATCACGAAAAGATATCCCCCATGACATCCACGATCCATCAGCATTACTATCACAATTGATCGACATGGCCAAAGAAGAATTAGGAGAACAACATATACCAAAGCGAAAAAGAAGCAGCTCAGTGGATTCTTTGGATGAGCAGATTAAATCAGAAATTCATGGCGATTCAACGCTCAAGGAGATCGAGACAAGGTCACCCACAAAGCGAAGGAAATCATAGTTCAAGAATGATAGGGTTCCATGGTAGAAATTAGTATTTGCCCAATAAATTGTCAATGTCTCAATGATTCCATCATTGTGAAACACATTACTTCTTCCAAATAAGGAATGCTTAAACGATACAGTGATAACTGGCTCTTTACACCTACGGATAGTCGACATAATGATATATGTGATCCACGTATCAAGTTCTTTTATTCCATACAATGAAAGATAATGACTACTTGATTGTACATTGCTGCTATGATAGGATCCCTGAAAGAAAGAAATCTCATTATGCATGCCAACAAGTTTGAGCTCCGTGATCCTTTACTGGACCCCAGCACCTTGCATTAGACTCAGCTTCCTTTAACTTGTTCACATCGCCATGGACGGCTACTCAATCGCGACCAACACACTCTTGATGCCCAATATTCCGGCATTGTTCTTTGATTATCCGGCAGCATTGGCATTTCTGCGTTCGACCTTTGAGCAACATGGCAGTCTTCATGCGTTTATTGCAATGAAAGGTTTTCGCAGACTTATGATAATATACGAGGAGACGTTATGCGCAGTGAATGCCCATGATTCCCTTGATAAAGATACATTGTTATGGAGCCACCCTTCTACCGAGTCAGAACCCATTCATTTATATATCAAAGCTCCTGGTGAACAAGCGTGTATTCCGGGAACACATGACATGCAAATCCGACTTTATTATGGACAAGTGAGTGGTTATACATGAAAACGCCTATTGTTATGTTATTAACCATGGGAGAAAAGCATAATCCAATCAATGTAGATCCAGCATTATCACAACTACGCGTACCAGAAAACAAAAAGAACTTTCTCATCTCACCACCTGGTTCACCATGCGAAAATTGGCAACAAACTGAAGAATCACCTCCCAATACAGCTGTCTTGGCTTCAGATCTCACACATGCGATCGCTGAACTATCAGATGATGATTTGGACGATTTGGATGATTTCCAACTTGATCAGCATTCAACATCATCTCAGGATATTAACGACACGACAACAACGACACGTCCTTCGACACTTAAAATCATCACAGCATCCAACCACGCTGGCGAGAATGAAAATGTACCCATGATTACAGTGCAAGATTGTGATGATCAACCTACTCCCCCATCAGAAAAGCCTCGTACGGATTTCCCTAAAGCTCGTGTGGTCCCTACAGCTCGTCCTCCCATCTTGAGTATTCAATAGTAGTATACTTGGTCAATGTCATCATAGATCGCATTAAAGCATATTCTCAAGCAATCAAACTAGTTCGCATAGCTGGATAATGACGTGTGTCTTATAATGAAAATGTGCCGTTTATAACATATCAAATGATAGATGACTATAGAATATACAGTAATAGAGGATGGGTGACATTGTCATATTAATGCACTAGATAACAAGTACCGCTAATAATCATATCATTTTATAATAACACAGAAACAGTTTAATTACCAAGAGGTGTCAGACTCGTCATAAGTCTCTCAGTGACAATAGACGCGATTCCCCAATAACCACAAGAATTCAAACTTAATACTGAGAAGCGATGATGCATCATTCCAAACTTGGTTTGACAATTTATGATATAGGACGAAGGAAACTATTGAGAATGGATAATGTTTGACAAAGTGTGCTTATGAGTCTTTGTCGTATTCCAAGTACCAATATGTGCTATCACCATCATCAAGCACAAGATGACAAGTTTCGTATCACAACGACTACACCTATTCCACAAGAGGACACCACTAGTAACACTCCCACACACATGTACTCGAAGTTCATCACATAACGAACCCTGTCAACTCTATCCTTCACTTCATGTATCCTTCACATCCTCATATGTAAATCCCATCCTTACATAGCCACATCGTACAATCACCATAGAAATGTAAGACATGTTGTAGTTATAGCTGATACAGCAGTTGAATAAGAATATATTGATTCTCAACGTAGTTTTCATCACTTCTACTATTGTTCGATATTGAAATATCTCAGTCTTGATGGATGTGTACGCTTGTGTACTGGTGGTATCGAAATCAAGGAATATGGTATATCAGTATTCTTTGCTTTAGCACTGTTGACCTTGCTCAGTTGTCATGGCATTAGCGTTCTTGACCTTGTTCAACCGTCTTGCCGTTTAGTTACTAGAGCTAATAGAGTGAGTCCATTGCACTTTGTTTTTCTTTACCTACTTTAGCAGCATCACTCAAAGATATTACACGTATCCACTCAGGATTTACGCCATAAGGCAACCGCCATCCGATAACATATGATGCGATGCAGAGAGAAAGACACTACTGTTAACCTGGCCATGGACACGCCCCTATAGCCTAGCGCCAATCGCTAAGAAGCAAAAGGCATGCGGTACTAAAGGCAGTGGCAATATCCTGGGTTCAGGGTTTACGGCAGATTGTAAAAGAGCTTTGAGTCAATCAAACGATCGTATCAGCTCAGGATTTACGCCATAAGGCAACCGCCATCCGATAACATCTGATGCGATGCATAGAGCAAGACACTACTGTTAACCTGGCCATGGACACGCCCCTATAGCCTAGCGCCAATCGCTAAGAAGCAAAAGGCATGCGGTACTAAAGGCAGTGGCAACATCCTGGGTTCAGGGTTTACAGCAGATTTCGTTTGACGCTGAAGGAAGAAAAATAGTAAAGGTTAAAGGTTGAAGGTGAAACTACCATGACTACCACGTCACGTGGGTCTAATCGAAGAACTGCGGCTGAGTTTTTTCAACATGGCACTCGCCCGACAATTGTCTTCTCCCAGCACGGCCAAAAATTGCTAGGCATCCGGCTTGGTCATTCCTTGATATCCGACTTCAGTTTTCAAGCATAGCGACAACAATGATAAGAAACTGCTCGGATATTATCATGCTCATCGTCAGCCAACTCTCTATATTGAGCAGCAAATTAAGTCTATGACAGAGCATGCAATCAAACAAAGTTCGGCAGTAGATACGAGATGATGACGGTGATATGATCATCTCTATGAGGGAGATATACAATCTTCGTGCAAAGATTTTCAAACAATAAGCAAGACGAATTACAAAGCTATCGCATTTCCTGATGACAGAGTTCTTTCTTGATTGAACGATGTTACACTTTGAGATATGCCGTAGATTAACGTGTCATATTTTGTATGTCATTAAGAATGTATATTTTAAAGAGATCTATTCTAGGTGCTACACTCGAATGGGCCTAGATAGGGCAGACCACACTGTCGCACGTAAATCTTGCTGCCAACAGTACTTTACAATAAAGCAAAGCACCATCCCATTCCACCCATAGCAAATAAAGTATTCGCCATATCAGTAGTTGCTGCCATCAAGCGACCTTTTTGGTTGGCGTCAGAGACACATCATGCATCACAAATAGCGCAGGCACAAGTAATCCAGGTCTTGACCAAAGAGTACACCCGAAGATATTGGCTTGATGAGAAAGCATCCAGGGATTCAGTATGAGTGCATGGAGATTGATATCCACAAGGGAGATTAATGCTACGGCTCCAATAACACCATGAGTTGCTGTGATGATACACCAATACAAGACATGAGTTGCTGATAGCTGTTTCCAGATAGAGCATTGAAATG